>CALNHX010005254.1:0-110622 GCA_940337035.1 Agriotes lineatus
GATGTCGTGTACTAACAGATTTGGTTGAGCCCTATTATAATACCGGACGGGGCATTACTACCGACAACTTTTTCACGACTGTTACTTTGGCTAACTTTTTACTAACTAAAAACTTCCATTACTTGGGACAGTTCGAAAAATAAAAAGGATACGCCCCACGAACTGACAGTGGCCTTTCTTCCAGAGCACTCATCAAGGTTTGCTTTTACCAAGGACTCATCAATGGTTTGTTATATACCAAAAAAGAATAAAATGGTACATTTGTTGCCAACATCATGATGCCACTTCAGAAGAAAATAATAAAAAGCCAGTAATGATATTAGACTATAACGACACAAAGGGCGGAGTCGATAATGCAGATAAATTGGTTAAAGAATACACCTGTGGTAGGAGAACTGCACGCTGGCCGTACAGCCTCTTTTCGAACGTATTAGATATGTGCAATGAACTCGCTTATAATCTACACATCTACAGCACCCAGAATGGAAAAAACAGAGCTCTTGTTGTCGACGTCTCTTTTATTGAAACTTGGAGATGACTTATTACGTAAAAACATGGAGTTTCGTTCAAACAATAATCAACTTCATAGACACATAAAAACTGCACTAATAGATTGCGGTATTTTTTTTAATTGAAGATTTTTTATTTAGAATGGAGTATAATATAGCAATCCTTGCATAGCACTCTTGTAGTTTATTATTAATGTGTATGCTCCAAGTTAGACGTCTATCCAAATATAGCCCGAGGTACTTGATTGCACTATCCGGTGGGTTCCAAGGTATTGGTAGATTATTGATACTAATCGAATCCAGGTCAATTGGCCTACGAAGGGTGAATATCTTAGTTGTGCATTTGGAAGGATTGATTTTGATATTCCATCGATTAAACCACAGCAAAAGGGCATTTAAAGAGTTCTATAGCATTTAAGCGGCCGTTATTATATTAGAGTGGTGTGTGAGTATCGCGGTATCATCCGCCCTACATGGCAGTTTCACTTATCTCTGAGGTAGGTATATCATACATGAATAAGTTAAATAGTACAGGTCCTAGAACAGATCCCTGCCGTACTCCAGAGGCGGTGTACTTTATTTCTGGCAGTATGGCATTAATGTTGAAACGGAATGTTCGATTTGTGACGAATGACTGTACTATCTTAATTAAATAACTTGGGAAATCTAAAGTAATCATTTTAAAAATTAAACCTTTCAGCTACACTCTGTCAAAGGCTTGAGCTAAGAACGCAGCCCCAGTGTGCTTTTTCTGTTCGCAACCTTTGACAATAATTTCAGAAATTCTTAGTAATTGATGCGTCGTCGGATACGTAGATCTGAATCCAAATTGAAAATCAGGGAGGATTTGTTTTTCTTCTATGTATTTGTTTAATCTGACAAGAATGATTTTTTCTAGAACTTTCGAGAAAGTACATAATACGCTTATTGGCCTATAACTGCTGGGATCATTTTGGTTCTTGCCAGGTTTGAGAAATATTATAACCTCAGCATTCTTCCAGGTGGTTGGAAAATAACCAATGCTGATACAGATGTTAAATATACTTGCAATATAGCTCAGGGCTTTTAGTGTGAGATGTTTCAGTAGGATGTTCGGAATGTGATCGTGACCAGGAGCTTTTTTGTTTCGCAGACCATGTATGACTTCTTTGATTTCTGAAGGTGTGGTAGTAGTAGCTTTATTATTATATATTAGAAGAATATGTCCGTCGACGAAAGATTCAATTTCATTTGTGTGTTCGATATTATCAGGTGAAATGTTGGTGGTGCATTGAACTACGTGGTTCTTTCCAGGAAGAAAACGTTGAGCCTAGAAAACGCGGTAGATGTTATAAGTGTTCCCAAAAGGAGGATAAGAAAAGTGAAGTGACCTGTGATACTTGCAAAAAATTTATATGTGAAGCCCACATTAGAAAAGTTAATACCATTGTATGCATTAACTGTGCTGCTAAGGAGTAGCTAGAGGCATCAATAATAAAAAAATGTGCATTTGTATTAGTATTCTATTTTACCTTCTACATTTCGATTAATTTTGTAAGAGTCGTTTTGTTTACTTTTAGTAGATATTATGTTGTGTTTTACAGTTTATTACGTTCTTTATTGTTAAATTTGCATTAATAATGATAAATATACAAAAAAACTTTTAATATAGGCCTCAGTATTATTATTGTAGAAGATATTAAGTGTATAATACATTTTGGGTACATTTAGACAATTAAATTGATGAAAAATTAGTGGGGGACCTTGGTGACTTGTGGAGCTTAGGTATCTAACGGTTAATATTCAAGGATCTTGAAGTGACTCAATTTGTACGCGGTTTCGATTCTAGTCAGCTATTTACTTTAAACTATCTTTATCTTTATCTATAGTACAGTAAAGATAGCTCAAAAATTGTTAAAACCAAAACATCCAAAAAAAGTTGTACCCTTGTAACCTTTCGTTCAGCGCGAACGCGATTTTGGGAATTATAAATTAGTTTGCGCGTTCCATCAGGACGTATTTCACGTTAGGTATCGGGGCGCTGCATCTTCAGTCCGCGCGGAAGACGATAAGCGACGTTATCGCTGGCAGACGCAGGTATTTATCCGCGCAGCCGAAGCAAGAATCCCCTCTGCCGAGTACGCTGGCCCGGGCTATATAAAGAGAAATTGAAGCCATTGCAAGACAGAATTTTCCCGAACCTCTTCTTCACCGGTCTCCGCTCAGGAAGGCCTTCTAGGTTCTTCGAGAATTTTCCCGAATCTCTTTCTCACCGGTCTCTGCTCAGGAGGGCCTTCCAGGCTCTTCGAGAATTTTCCCGAACCTCTTCCTCACCTGTCTCCGCTCAGAAGGGCCTTTCAGGCTCTTCGAGAATTTTCAGAACATTTTCCTGTACCTTGTTCCCAATTCAATCCTGCTTAGGAGGACCTGTAGGCTCTTTGAGTAGAATTCCTGCCACCTAGACCGTCTAGCTTGCGGGGCTTTTAGGTTCATCAGCTATAAATCCGACCAGATAACCGATACCTAGGCCGTCTTGCTCCGGGGACACGCAGGCTCATCAGCGAGACCTATAAATAATTCCCCCAGGTCCCATTCACTCAGCCGACGCCTGAGATCCGTGCCGTGAAGCCGTGCAAATCAAAACACCTAATTAGCCGGCTCTAAAACTACTAATTACGACCTAGACGATGTAGCACGAGAGTGGCTTAGGATTCACTTCAGAAAATCCAGCCTGAATGTAGCCACAACGGCGAGGCTACATTAATAATTTCGAACGTTTTAATTTCCAGGTCATTTCCCGCTGCACGTTAGCCGCGAGCCGCGGCCTAAACTCACATTTTCCCCGGCAATCACCACCTGCAAGGCCCGAACTTAATTTTAATGACAACGCCGCCCACTTGGATCCTCAAAGTCCCGAAAAAGATAAACCAGCTAAATACACAGGCTGCCCGTAATCTCACCATGCGCGGCACACCTGCAGGTTTCGATAACACTAATAGCACCAGGTCCTGATTGAAAGTTCAAAACTGAATCTCATATTTACGTTTCGCTGTCAATTGCGGGTCCCGCTAATCAAATGTCATTGCAGTATTCAGATTAGACGATCCGCCTACGAGCCAATAAAACTACTCCATGCATAACCTGGTCCATAAATAACTGACAGGGCCTGAATCCCAGCGAGCGAGATCCACTATAAGAAGAGACCGAATTGAGTTACAAACGTTATCATAATTTTATTTCCTGTCTTTTGAATACAATTTAATTTGCTATGTATCTAGTTAGAACTTATTATAAGTTTGGAAAAGTTATTCTGTTTTTTTTTTGTTGGGTAACAAGATTGAAATTATTACTTCATACTTTGGCTTTTCTGAGCTGCCTGGTGGCCGGTATCACTCCGGCAATTGTAGCAAACATTTTAAATTAAATTAAGTGAAACTAGCCAGAACAGGCTACACCCTATAGCAAACAGTTCAGTAGTCTCCTCTTAGTAAGTGGTATAAAGTTTCACGACCTTGCGCGTGGGGTTTAGGAGGGAGGGGGTGGGAAAGGTGGTAAAATGGTAAGTTGCAACAGTTTTTCGAAAATATCTCGTTAACTATGAAGTTTAGCGCAAACTTTACCGTATATAAAATTAATCTAAATTTAATTTACGATTAAAATGGTTTTATGCAATGTGGCGCTCCAGTAAAGGATTACGGAGATATGGAGAGGGTAAAAATGTAACTTTTTCTGTTTGGTCAAGAAAAAGCATGAACGCCTATGATCCCGTAATATTCGCTCGTGTATTATATAAAGGGTTCCGAGAAGTGGGGATGCCAGATGGTTATGGTGAAGAACCCAGCACAAAAGACGAACAATATTTGCCCAGATCTTGGACAAGCAGAATTTCTAACTAATAGTAATAGTGCTGGGTTCCTCACCATAACCATCTGGCCTCCCCACTTCCTTCAACCCTTTAGATAATACACTTGTTGCGAATATTACGAGATCATAGGCGTTCATGCTTTTTTTGACCAAACAGAAAAAGTTACATTTTTACCCTCTCCATATCTCCGTAATCCTTTACTGGAGCGCAACATTGCATAAAACCATTTTAATTGTAAATTAAATTTAGATTAATTTTTAATATTATAATGTTTGCGCTAAACCTCATAGTTAACGAGATATTTGCGAAAAACTGTTGAAACTTACCATTTTACTAACCCCCTTCTGCCTAAACCCGACGCGCAAGGTCGTGCAACTCTTTACCACTTACTAAGAGGAATGTACTAAACAGTTTTCCGCTAGGTAGAACTTTTTTTATGTTTGGGTTAAACCCTAGTTTTACTGTACTACTAATGCAGGCAGCACCTTCTCTGTTCTTATTATTTTTACTAGTAAATGAGTTCGCAATGGTTTCATATGTTTGAAATAATCTTTGTGCTTGACATTTAAGGCCGTGATCCTCTTATTGGCGTCCTCTTCTTAGGACATGACGTACTAGTCTTGATAATCAACTACGTGATTGATATAACTTGCCTCACAAGTTGGTTATCAACGGCTATCGTAACGTCTATCTTCATGAATTCTTATTTCTTCTGGGTCATCCTGTATATATTTCTTATATTGACTTTACTCTTTCAATTATTTTATTCGTCATTAAACTAAATAATGCTAAGCTTATATTCTGACAGAGTCCACTTGTAATATAATGGTAATGCTGATGATGGAATTTCTTAAAATCAGTTATATGACAAAAAATGTGCTTATAAGTAATAAATTTCATATTTGCCAAATGGTAATTTATTTTATAATATAAAAAATGTAAAAATACAATGTATGACATTAGTGTGATATGGTTTCTTTATTTATTTACGGTCATATAAACTATACTCTATTCACTATAGTCCCGGATTGTCAATGTCAAAATCCAATTAAAAACAATCCTTTATATCATGGTTAATACTTTTAAGTCAAGCTATGGGTAACTAGAAACAATTAATTGAGCTACTAATGTCAAAACTATAAATTATAGGTTATATTTTGCACTGACTTAAGCAAAAATAAATAAAAGTTGCCAGGTAACAAAAACGCAAATTTTCAAAATTACGCTTTTACGTTGTCCAACCTAGTAGTAACAAAAAAACCAATCGAAATTCAACACTGCTACCATAAAACGTCGTTTTTGACAATCCGGGACCATAGTGAATGGAGTATATGTAGTTGATGCTTGCATTCTTGTTTGTGCAAGACTGGCTCCCGTTTCTAGGCCAATATAATTATTTTAAAATAGTCAATTACAGTTCCTCCTTGGGCAATAATATTCCTAGTAATTTCGAGGAGAGACTGCGAAGTTGCCTAAACTATTTCTTGCAAGCGCACAGCAAAATGCGAATCAGGCCATTATCTAGGTGCGCTAAACGTTCCGTATTATGCGATTTTCACCTCATTTTGCTTAATGCAGGGTTCACCCACGAGTTCATTCATTACGGCTGCGAGTCCCACTTAATGTGAGGTTGCTGCGAATTCAAATTTATCTCGAGAACGACTCGTGAACTTAATAATGTATCTGAGGAAATGAGGCTGCATACGAGTGTGTAGCCTATCTTTACACGACAGGCGCTTACGAGGGCTTAACTGAGTAAATCACACTTAAGACTATTGTGGCTGAGACTCCGACTTCTTACTGAAGCCACAGAGCCCTAGCCCCAACGTGCCCCTTTGTTGGCCCTTAGACTCACGGTAGCGGCCTTCTAATGCTGTAACACGTTTAGGGCTCGCTAAAAACCTCCCCGGGAATGAACGGAAATTGGATTCTGTCTTAGGCATGGATCTGCTTCGGCACATGCGTGCCCCTCAAATGCGATTTTGCACTTTTATCACTGTGTCAAAATAACTGGTAATTTGGTTTCCCTTCGGCCGAGGGCGCGCTATAAAACAAAAGTTCGCTTTGTCCTCCCAAATTCGCCTCAGCTAAAGATGTCGCGGCTTCTCTGGATGTATTAAAATTATTATCGTCTGCTCTAACTAACGGCCCTTTTATGTTAACAGAAAACTTTGATCTAAATGCTGCTTTGTGCGGATGTCCTCGCAGCGAGATAAATAGGGGGAATTTTTACAATGCACGGATTCCTGGAATTATTCCTACAGTAATGGTATTGGATTTTTGTTACAACTGATTTATATTTTCTTGATTCAATTCTGAACCACTGCCGTTTCGGTGATTATGCTATAGAGCTTTTATTTCATTCTTGGAGATCTGCGTCTCTTGAAATAATTATTTATTCTCCGACAAGAAAAGCTTGCGTTCTGCGCACTGGTTTCATTTTAGATTAATAAGAAGTATACTGCAGAGAGTTATCACGAAATTGCATAGGGAACGTATTAGGAATATCAAACTTATAGACGATTATCGTAAATGAAGTCTTTATCTGAACATTTATCAAACTGAATACCTCAATGCAGAAATGTGAACTATACTAGGATAAATCATATGAAAACCTTATTATTAGATAATTTGTTACAAACTACCTCTTGTAAAAAAGTTTGTTGGTCACTAACGCACCCCCTGTTTCACTTCTTCGCAAACCTAAAATTATTTTCTCCTACTGTCTTTTACAGTGGTCCAAACATGTAGAAAAGATAATGATAATAATAGTAATAATTAAAGCTGATAATTATATGCACTCAAATGTACGAAAATATGCGCATATATATGCATACATTTTGTCCAGTATATGCACCCAAAGTTATAATATATGCACATAATATGTTCTAATTTTTTTGAAAATAAGTAAGAGTATTCTAAATAATGTAATAATTTTAATTATTTTGTATGAGTATATTTATTTCTCTAATTTTTATTCAAAGACGTCATTCTTTTAACGTTTGACATCGACTGCCAACGCCAACTTCACGTTGTAAGCCAACATAAAAATGAGATTTTTTCCTAACCCCGCCAGCAGTGTTTTTACAAAATTCAAAAAAATTCTAAACTTTGTATCAAAGAATTGTCCCAGTTTTATTTGTGCATGTATGCATCATGCATCCATTATTTCTTAGTAGTCGTGGAATGAACATGGTTGTGTGTGTGAGGTTCCCGCAGCGTCAGTCAAAAAATTTCTTGATTCAATTACAGAGAACGCCTATTTGAATGAAAATGACATATTAATTGAGACTGAATTTCCAGTATTGAGATATAGGAGAAACTGTCGGGATCCTACGAAAGAAAGAGTTTTGAAAAAAAATTGAAATGGAAACTTATAAAGTGATTGTTAGTCAATTAGAAGACCGATTCACTAAAAATTAGGAGATTAGTGAACTTTCAGTTTCTTTGATTCGAGTAGTTTTCAACTAAATGGAGAAAATATTCCTGATTTCGCTTTTGTCGTAATTTCAAAGCTAAAAAAACATCCCACAAGACATCACTAAACAAGAATTGATTCATTTTTAAATTTTTGTTTTTCACTTTACAAAATGAACAATCCCAGCCTATGGTGACTGTAACTTAACCAATCACGATCCCCTGATCACGACACTAATAGTGATGACAACGAAAATGACACCGAAGAAGATCCAAGTTTTCGTTTAAATATTTGCATTGGTGAGGGGATAGATGGTGATTGTGCGGGTTGTATGAATTGTTGCTTTAAAATTTTACACAAATATAATTTGCACGCCTTTACATATAGTAATTTGTACTTAGCTTACAAATACTTACTGACATTATCATGCACCCAAGCAGCCTGTGAAGGCGTATTTTCTAAAGTGAAAATAATCAAAAATAGGCTAAGAGTTTCTTTATCACAAGAATTTTTTTTTCTAATTTTGATGTGCAGTGTGATCTACTCCAAAGCTTGAATTTCGACGAAATCATTGACAAGTTGCCAAATAGATCAGTTTCTTGAAAATCAAAATTATTGATGTGATTCATATTGTTAAGTATAATTATTATAATGAAATATAGTGTAAAAATTCCTATAAGGTCAAAGCTTGTGATCATTATTATTTATATTTTTTCTTTATAATTGTTCCAAACTCAAAGTTTATAAACCATAATAGATAAAGAAAATTTTTTGTTATTTGTTTGAATGTCAGTTTATAAGAATAGAATAATTATCTACCTCCTACCTATTTTATTATTTTGTTACCTTGTTTCATGTTTAAATTTTAAAATTATTAGAATAAATATTTTTTACATTCCTCCATCGTTTTCTTTATCGTAGTTATTGATTTTGTTGTACTTTCACGTGCCATTACTGTACTGTGCCATTACTGGTAAGAGGGGTGCGTTTTGGGTCTTTGAGCTCTCTACAATTATAAACATTTCGCTTGCAGCAGTGCTTTGCCCCTGGACTCCTCTTTAGCCGGGGGGCTGTGTCCCCCCCCCCCCCTTCCTCTTATTTTTACATGTGGAGGCCACATGCATCCTTTGCCCGGTAGGCCAAATTTTGCCAGTCCGACGCTGCCCGCCAGACTATTATTCACCCAACACTCAAAGTTTGACTATTGAAATGGATTCTATGTTGGCTGATTTCTTATACATTGCTTGTATGGGAAAATTGGGTTGGTGGCAATCTATGTTTATATAGTCAAAGATTTTAACAGGGACTTCCCCTTTCCTCTGCTTATTTCGATACGCGCACTGCACTCCATCGGCAGAAAGTGAAAGTATATAATCTCAGTTGCACACAAAATTTTTATTATTAAATTTAATGAAATAGTAAATTTCACAAAAAGTTCATACATTACAAATTATCGCTAAATATAACCAAATATGCAAAATCCAGAAAGTATGCTCAAACACGTATAAATATGCAAAATAAAACTTGGCTTATTTTTTATTTATTTTTTTTAAATTTAAATCGCACTCAGCCAACAGCCGCTAGGCCAATTATAGGCATCGATGTGCAGTTATGAGGACTTCCAACCCCACTAACGACTGTCATGATGTTGTATGACCGCCGGGACCAACTTTTTTCCGTGATAGCCGTACCACGAGGCGCCGAGAGATGCAGCCGTGGAACTCCCATCCAAGTTCTGACCAGAGACAGCGTTGCTTAACTCTGCTGATCGAACGTGGACGCTTGTTCAAGCTACACCACTCGGGACCCTCGCTTAAGCGATTTGTTTTCACATAATTAGTATACATATGCAAACAGTTTCGCCGGCATATCAATTATACAAAATATGCATTTGCCATATAATATCAGCTTTAGTAATAATAATAGTCTTTGTTGCACATAATAAAATACATATTTCTACACAAAAAAAAACAATCGGAATAAAGTGCAAGGGCGAAGTTCGGTTTGGCTTTTGTAAAGAACGATCTGCTACTCCACTTAACCTAAATCGCTGAAAATATCTGGACAGTACAGCGAATGTAGAAGACACTCGAAGTTCTTTCGGATAGTCATTTGGATTTTATAGCAGGTCAAAGATGACTCTTTAGAAGATCTGAATGGAAGGCACTGGATGCAATATCCTCTATAGACGTGTTCGCTCGTTCGTACGTTATCAGCCTTGTAACATCGCCACTGTTGGAGCATTGAGTTCCCCTATTTGATCAGGTTTCAT
The DNA here is from genome assembly GCA_940337035.1 of Agriotes lineatus. Classification (NCBI taxonomy): domain Eukaryota; kingdom Metazoa; phylum Arthropoda; class Insecta; order Coleoptera; family Elateridae; genus Agriotes; species Agriotes lineatus. Next base: position 10,044 of record CALNHX010005254.1, read on the forward strand.
GGATTAAGACCCCACGGTTGCCAAAGCCGTGGTTATCATAGTCAGATTCAAAAATTGCAGTGAATGCCGTTGGAGTTTTAACCCAGATTTTCTGGCCCGGAACCAGACACTCGTAATTCTGAGCTAATGCCATCTCTAGTTATGTAGTGCTCCAAAATTACGCCTTTTTGATTCTAAAAAGAAGTCAGCAGAATTTTTGCTACGAGCGGCTGCGTGCGAAACTCCTTTGGTTTTCATGAGAAGGATTAGCGACCGTATTATCTCCTTCTCTTGGTTTCCGACTAGTGGTAGTGAACTCAAGTTTTATCTTCTGTAACAATTCTCGCTAGGAAGCCATAACCATTTGCTTCAAAGTGCCGCAAAACGTATTCACGGGCATCAACAAGTACCTAGCTATTTCAATTCTTGAGCTATTGCGGTACCCACATAGTAGATCCATTGTGAAATTGATGCAGTTCATGAACGATGTGGTGTCCTGAGCCATGATTAACCTTCATAATTTCGGTTATTTGATTCACTAGCACTTGTTGCATAAATAGGTATTATCTACGATCTTAATTTTACTGTTATTAATCCATAAATATCGATTTAACAAAGGTTTGCATCTACGACACTTCAAATTTATGTCATAATAAACAGTAGGCCATGCCGCGCTGGCGAATGTTTCCGAATGACAGAAGTCAAGGTCAGTTACGAAATGTAATTATTAATACTCCACATCTGACTGTATTCATTACATAACGCTTTAATTATTTCAAAAACACTTTACCTGTAACGCAAGAAGCAACTAGAATAACTTTACAACTTCACTTCCAGTTCGAAATTGTAGTTTCATAACCTCACTTCACTTTTAGCACATGGGCTAAAACTAAACAGCTGAGTTCTTTAACCACGGTAAACTAGAAAACGTAGATAAAAGTTTTTAAGCAATTTTTACCATTTCAATATTGTATACGATGTTGGAATATTATAATTAGAGAACTTTTGAGGTTATGTTATGCCATGCAGGCTACAGTGATTTAGACGTAAGTAAAAACATAGCATAACATAATTGCAGCTGAAGATGAAGCTAGTGGGGAGAAAGGTGGTTCTGATGTTAGTAAACGATTATAAGACTATCCACACGTACAGTAGTTATTTGTGTACGAAGTACGAAATTAAAGACTTTTTTGCCGCAGTTTATGGCAAAGCGAGAGCAGCGAACGAGGCACATAAATAAGGCGAGTCTAGGAGTCCGTTACTTACATATTTTTTTATTCTACTGCTGTGGAAGCGTTTTTTCTAATTATAAAATGACAGATTAATCGAGGAAGTTGGGAAAAGTCGAGGAGGTCATAATCATACCGCAAAATGAGAGTGTCTATTTTCAACGTAATAATTAATAAAATTTTATCATCATTTCGAAGCAGGGGTCCCTTTAATGTTTTAAAGAAAATAAACCTGGAAAATATGGAGTCTTGATTTTGTCAGTAGCAGACTTTACCTATATACCCGATAAACTAACAGCTGTATGTCTTTGGTTTGTACCATATCGAACCAGTAGCGCCTCTAGACAGCCTTCATAATGCTGCTCAAAAGCGAATTGACAAAAGTTTGCTACACCGCTAAACAGTTCCTGCATCAGAGGGTTTTCTTTTAGTGAAACATAACTGAATATTTAGTTAATTTGTGGAAGGTTCTCGTGTAGCACAGAGAAATCGTCTGCTCCTGTGGTTTCTTATGTTGCCTGCAAAACCCTTTAAAAATATGAATTCTTCTTTCAGCAGTTTCAGCTCAACAAGCAAATGATGCAGTTAGTAGGAAACTTCTTCATGAGCACTTTATGGCAAACGTATCGTACTTAAACATACAGTGTATAGGTTAAGTATGTCGAAATATTTTAGGATGGTAATCCTTAGCTATACTTTTAAGAAAAAAGGTTCAGATAAGTAAGTCTCCAAAAAATCTTCTTTTTGGATATACTAGTTTTCTAACAAATATCGTGTGTTTCTTAGAATTTACTTATTAAGTTAAATAACTTAACACCGAATTTAGTATACAGTGCGCTTTGATACGACCCTTTAAACTATGATATTACCAAGCTTTACAATTAGTCAGCGGCAGTAGATGTGAGTAGTCAGTGCTATACATTTAAAAAATAATGACACTCTGTAGAAAATTATAAGCCGTCTCATATTAAGGTAAGTCATTTAATTCTAGACAGAAAGTGTCCTTTCGATCTTTTTGCGATGTTGCATCGTTTGTTAAACGGCAGTAATTATTCATATTTCGGGCACTAGTTAATTGTAGAGTTAAATAATGTCACATTTGAAAAGTGTCCCATCCAAATGACTGTGTACCAAATTTGGATTAAATAGTTACTCTAATAAGGAAATTGTACGAAAAATACGATATTTGTTAAAAAAGCGTAGATGGAAAACGAAGAATTCTTGGACACTTGATTATATAAATAATATTCAAGGTACTTAAGTTACACCCTCTACTATAACCTCACATTCTTGTATTCCTAGAAGTAGCTTCTCTCTATCGATCTCGGTTGTTTGCTGAGCTTATTGCTTCACAAAACCTTCGCTCCGTAATATCAACCCAGCAATTTTAGGAGAAGCGCTCTATCTGTTTCCTTTCAACTTTCCCTAGACGTCTAATTTCTCAATAGTAACCACTCATCTGCTGATGTGGCCGAAAAATTAGAAGATTATGGTATAAACGATACTTGACAATCTTTCAGAAAGAAGTATTTTCTGAAGAATTGAAGCTTCTGTTTAATGTACTCTTCATGCGTCTTTAAGCATTCAGAGCTCAAAGGCATCTGTGAAATTTTTGTTAGCTTCTTCCACAGTCCGCCATACACAATCATATAAGAAAAATGAGAGATTGAGAGCATTTCTCAGCTTGATCTTCCTCCGTATTGTGATATCTATAGCAGCCATCTGAACTATTAAAAATTTTGCTAACTGTGTACGGCTACAGCTTTCCATGTAGCTACTGTTCGAGCCTTCAATCAACTCTCCAAGGTATTAATAGTATTTGCTAATCACTTAGTATATAATCATTATTTTGCTTTAGTCGTAATCGATGGTTAAACCAAAAATAAATCTCACTCTGTCTAATCTCTCCAGCAGCTCTAGTAACTCGATCTCATTCACCAGCGAATCTTAAATTAGAAACTTTTACCCAGCAAGGATAACACATCCATGTCACTCTTCCAAAACACTTTGCGTTATTATACAATCTTTACCATATATGTTGAAAATAATAAGCGATAGCACGCAACCCTGAATAACACCTTTTCTTGCAACATAGTTACCCGAATTTATGTTGTCAATTTTAGCTACAGAGAAGTTGTCATCCTAGAGCCTGTGAACAGCAAACACAAAATGCTCCGGTACTGCCATTTCTTAAAGAATCGACAATAAGAAAACGATAAGAGAAATAAATGTGATATAAACCTTTTTTATAAGGAGACTAAATAGAACGAAAGGACGTAGCGATTTACTTATATACTAGCTACAATCTCTTTTTTATTACTTTGTTAGACATCTTAGTACTCAATGCGTATTTCTCATTATTTACTAAACTTTTCACTATAGGAAGTCAAGAAAATGTATCGTCGATTTTTAGTTCTATACTTTAAAAACTATTAATTTAGTCGATTAAAGTAAAAGGTCACCTAGAAATATGTTGCGTAGGAAAATATTCGTCGCGCAAATATCTCCATTTTACAAAATGCAGACTTTGTCTTGTTACTATCAAACGTGGAACGAAGATCAGAGAACATCAACGGTTTGCGTTCTCTCATTGGCCATGAAACACCTCTTATATAGAAAACTTATACCACAGACATTTACTACAGTTTTATCTCAAACTAGCAAAATCAGGTTCACTTTTGTTAGAAAATTGCACAATCTAACGATCAGAGGATGATCAAGTGGGAAAAACTACAATGGTTACTTCTTCTAAAGACAGCAGATAGATGTGTGGAAAGCATAGCAGAAAATCTAATATTTGTTGAAATTGCGAAAGCAAACGACTCCTACTAAAAATCAGCATATAATCAATTCACTCCGTTTTTGCATGAAGGTTGGTCTTGGATTTTTGTTGTTAAGTTGACCATGAACAGAACCGTAATTTTTATTTTGTTGTGTAACCTGCATAATCTCTAACAAATTTACTGTCATTTGACAGACAGAATATTGTTGCCATATGGACTGCTTACTTTGATTATACCACTCCCTCTAACATCAACTAATGAAAAAACGACAAAATGCATAGTTACGCATGTACTAGCTTTTGGCAATATACATAGCAACTGTGATAATCACATACCTTCCTGACTAATAAGCGATAGTTAAATGGCTATCTGCTGACAGTGCAATTATCATAACAACCACATTAACTGTACTTTTAATATTTATAAATAAACTGTTCAAATTTTGTTTATTCACTCGTGATATAATCTGGCCGAATGCAACTCGATTCTTCTTGATTATCAAATCATTTCTGTTTCCACTGGATATACTCTTTTCACGCTCGTCCTTCGGAATGGCATGATTGCCAAGCGATATATCTCGTGTAAACAGAAATGATTATTTGATAATCAAGAACTCACTAGTTGCATTATATATGATTATACCACTCTCACTAACATCAACCAATGAAAAACGGCAAAAGTACTAACTTTTGATAATGTACATAGCAACTGTGATAATCATATACCTTCCTGACTAATAAGTGAAGTCAAATACCTTCACTTTGTTAATTAACATGTTGAATAATCTACAATGCAGTTTTTAGAGCATCCGAGACGGCGCCGATATAAAAACTGCAGAGAGAAGATGGAAAATTGGCAGAATCTATTCCATCCAATTATGAACTTTCAGGTAGGACCGTACCGTGTTTATTCAAAATTGTGCCTTTTAGCTGCTTCAGAAATAATAGAAAAGCTGATGTTGTCGTCATCTGCATCTGTTTTAAACACCTGTGCTACCTAACTGGTAATGTTTACTTATTGGCACCGAACACTTATCTGCATTCAATAATTATGCTAATATGTGTTTACCTTTCCTGATGTATGTACTTATGCCATATTAAAGTTTTACATGTTGTAAGCATATACCACTCGAGTGATGAAAAATTCTAACAATTAAGAATCCACTCACTTTCAGCGGATATCAATACTCGACGTGTTGTTTAATTGGTGTATTTATTTAAAGCCGTTGTGCGCACTTTCAGGCACATATTTCGTATTATATTTCATTTACATTGGCGGAATATTTCGATGCTTCGTTTATCAACATTTTTTGTCCAAACTTTTGTATATTTAATTGAGGTAGTAATATAATAACAAAGCCATTACTAGTAATGTTTGACGTACTCTCCCTCAACTTCAACGGATATATGCCAATTGTGTGCTAACTTTGTAATACGTCTACATTTTGCAAACATTCCCTCATCTGGTTAGTTGTTTCTTACCCCTGATAGTTTTTCGTTTAATAGCCCTAAAAAGTGATAATCGCATGGGAATAAATTTGGACTGTAGGGAGGGGTTGAAAATGTTTTTCATTTTAATTTTGGTTGCAAATGGTGGTGTGACGTGTCATATTGTCATGGATGAGTCTAACTGAGTTCCCCTAATAACGACGAATAATAAAAGGGATTGGCTTTCTCTGTTGAGTAAAAAATTTATACGCATAATACCATTCAAGCTGCAAAAACACTCATCCCTAACATTCTATTGAATGAAGCAATGTTAATTAGAACAACGAATTCACTGATGTAGAGGTCGTAAAGAATATTGCACTTAATCATGAATTTATCGCAAATTGTATGCCAGCCGAAAAACTGCTCCGTGTCAAAACCTGACCTACTTCGCTTATAAATACAAAGCGTGTAATTACGACAGTGTATCTGTTTTGTAACTAAATTAGACTTTAAAAGTGCGAGGTTAAAACAATTTCGGCGTAATTGTCTTTTTAATTAAGTCAAATTTTACACCCGCGGAAACAATTTAGTGGGAACACAAACTTTCAACTTTAAATATGCGATGAAACTTTAAATGGAAACAAGCGAATTCAGCTCAGAATTCATTTTCACTCGCGCCACTTTTTACCTCACTTGTAACAAATTGAGCAATCTCGTGTTCTTTTCTTGCAAAGCTTTTTAAAGGCTGTTCTGCTCGCTGAAACCGAATATCTGCATTGATGGTTCATATATTTATATAAATAATTCCAGGGCTGGTATTTCGAACTCCACCTCTAGAAATTCTTTAACTGTATGGTTTCTAGTAGAGCTGAAACGCGAGTTCGGCAAATTCTCGTTTCAGGAATAACCAGGCTGCGTATGAGCTGTTTCATTGAGCGTTACAGATAAACTGGGTGTTATAGCAAATGGCATGTTATATTTTATGCTGGTTGCCATTCGTCTTAAGATTTCTAATAAAAACAGCTCTTCTGCCACACAATTCTTCATGGAATTTGAGCCTTATTGAGAAGTTTTTCCATCGTATTTTTGGTTTTTGCTTGTGCTTTTGATGGCGAGCAATCCCGCAAAATATCACGGCATTTATTAATAGAAACAGTGAAAATATTTAGACCATAAATTTTAAAACACTCCGACGGTAATTAGAATTAAATTTAATAGTTACCTGCCCAATTAAAAGTTTTGTAACATCTGCATTTCGCTTGAAAGTTACAATTTAAATAATCATTAGGCTTCAGAGTTTTAGATAACGACCAACGCTCATGATGTGTTTTGTTTATCCATTTTATAGGAACATAAATGGATTATTAAACGGTAGTTTATCTGCCGCAATATGAGAATGTATGATGCTCAGTGGTACTCGCTTTCGATTCTATATATTTTTGGTATACTTAAATTGGATATCGTTAAGATACTTCTGGTTTAAATCAGTTTTTCACCATGCTCCTTCTACCGTGGCTATACTAATTTATCCTAAATAGATTTTAGTCAACTCATTACACTTGTACACTAGTTTTTTGTGTAACAAAAAGAGGCATTTTCTCTAGCATTTTTGCCGTTAATGCTACTTACGGGTACAATACCTTTTTTGAATCTAATCTCTACTATTATACTCTAGAACCGCTTTCGCATTACTTCAGGGGGGGTGCGAGCGCCACTTAGACTAATCATTGATTAACCGAAATGTATACGCTCGAGCCGAGGTCGAACTCTCGCCTGAATGCTGGATGTGTCGCTATTCGAATTAATAATTCATTAATATTTTCCTAAAACTGCCGACGCTTATAGGTATGAATTAAATTGCTCTTAGTTGGATATAGAAAGATTTATAGTAACTATAATAATTCATAATAAATGATTTAGGTAGTGATTCCACAAACCCCAAATTCGGGGGGAAGGTGGGGGGGGGAGGTACCTAATCAATATTGTCTGCAATTATAAATTTGTTTTTGCAACACCATATTATTAAGTTGTCAGTAGTTAACATTTTTCGGTGTCTAACATGTGGCAATATTTAAAAGTGTAAAATTAAAGGTTCCTATATTGTAAAGAAGTAGCTATTACAAAATTGCTATAAAATAAAAGAATTACTATAAAATAATAATATAAATAAAAAATTGCCGGTGTTATTAATATTTAATTACAAACTGAAAGATATCATTTAAAATGTGGTGTATCACAAAAGTATATGTAGAACTAGTGAGTAATAGGTGCTTTTTATCACTGTCGAGCTTCATAGTACTCGTACTTGTTAATTACACATGCTCTAAACAGCCCATGCGTGCAGAATGTTACATTTCTAATTACCGATAGTAAATCGGAACATGCACTCGCACTAGCTCAGAGGAAGGGCGTGGATGACTTACCTTCAAAACTAAACGGTTGAAATTATAGGGGCGCCAAATGGTTTTTTCAGGCCCATGTTCTTTGATTTATTTGAGCGAACAAACCAACAAATCGTTCAAGGTAACAATACAACATAATCAATGAAAACCCACAGTTCGATAAATCGTATAATGTTTTAAATAGATAAAGGATCATTAACAGGGGGCATAAACTCGATTTGTAATTACTGGCATTAAACGTACAATCACAAGGCTATCACAATAATAAATATATCACATAGGTAAATATCACAATTAATCAATCACAATTTGAACAGGGTGCCTTCGAAAACGCAGCTTATGCTGAGGGCGTGTAAAGCTAATTTCCAAATTGATTCATTTTAAACTGCAAGTGGGCCAAAACATGTACTTTAGTAAGCAACCCGAGTACTGAATAAACGACACAGCTGTACTGCGTTTCACCTATAATGTATTAAATTAATATCTCGCGTGTACTCACACTCATTCAGATATCTGCATGTCGTAGTGGTATATCAAATAATCTACGGGCTGCTGCTCCAGAGAACTTAATTACTAAACGATAGTGATGGAACAAACGTACCTCGATTTACCATTCGCTCAGCTAATTTACTAGCATGTAAAGCTACGTTAATGATAAGTGAACTAACTCAGATTAAAACTGACGGTTCGTTTAACACACCTGATTTACAAATAATTATAACAGCGTTGAAGCCGCTAACTTCAACGTTTAAGCCGTATATGAATTACCCAACTAAATAACGAACGGCAAGGCTGTTACGAATTCGATAGCACTAATAAATCACAAAACAAAATAGGCCTTACGTTCAAACCAAATCCAGCACAAAGGTGAGGGTTACTGGCAACACAGCAGGCTCACTTGGGCTGCCTGAACGGTACCGCGGCGAACGGAAGCAATTTCGTACTAAACGGCACGTCCCTCGGCCATGCAGTAGGTCTCTGCTTTATTCGGGGCAGTTTTAGCCCGTAACTTGAAGGATAAGTAGATATCCCAAATTAGAAATTTTAGGAAGAAAGGATAAATAGCTTACCAGAAAATAATTTGCCTAAGGTACACGAAAAATGTGCTAACACAACAACTTATTTTCCCATGGATGTGGGTGGAAAAGTGGCCAAATCGCCTATGCTACATACGCCTGACGCAACAGTTAATTTCTGCAATCCATTAAACTAATTCTGCCATGTCACCAGGGCCCGATTATTCGAGATTTTTCCCACCGGCAAATCGAAGTGTTTCACCTTTGTGACATATTTTCGAAAGCGGAAGCGACGCTAAACTGTATCGCCATCTAGCGACTAAATTCGACATGTGTGTTGGCTACACGCTAGGCGCTTTCACCCGAGAAATTACTAAATAAATTACAAAATGACAATAAATTGGTCTCAAGAAAAACGCCGCTTTCCCAGACGTTATACAAACTACTATTTATTAAAGTTATTTCTGGATTAGTATATCATTGAAAGCATTTGTACAATTACGGTAATAGTAATGTAAGCGTAAAGCAAGTCGTCGATGGTCAACCTTACTTTAATAGAAGGGAAAATGTTTGTTAAACACAGGGTTTACTTACGCACATTGTGTATTTAAAGAGCCACATAGAAAGAAATATACTTAATACCAAATCACAAAAACTGGTTACTATACTGGCACACAGCCCAAATTTTGGAGTTTGATATAATAGTCTAAATACGCATCTCCAATTTAATTTTAAAGTGTCTGAGAACAGCGTAAATACGAACTACTTCATGATTCTATATAGGTAAAAGCATGTACGCGATATAGATACTTTAGAAAATCCAATGGTTAACAGCGCCGATTTCTACTACCCAACCGTGGAGTCTTAATGCATAAAGAAGAGAGACCAGCAGTGGGACGTTAATAACAAAGCTGACAACGAATGAACGAGAACGTATCATAATATTTGCTCAGTCGCTGTAGCAATATGTTGACTTTCGAGCTGGTTTGATTCTGTTATAGAAAATTCAGACATATGAACTAGGTTTTAGGTTATTTACTTTACTTCGTCTTGGTTCCCGTTTTTAAGTCCTGGTCACCGCTATTATTTGGTGAATTACTTGCTCGATACGGCCTATTTTTGACGTAATTTATCGGAACCCGTAAATGCACTTCTTCACGGCGCGAAAGCTATGTAGAACCGTTAGAAATAGCAGCGATTAAATAATGTTGAGGGATTTGCAAGCAAAATATAATAAATAAGCAAGAATATTGCAGCCCTATAACGACTTTGGAACAAGGTCGCACGACCACGGTCTGAGGTCGACCAGCGATAGCGCATTATTCGAAGGCATGTTTATAAACAAGTGGAACACGCATTATGATAGCGATAGCTCAACAACTGAAGGCACCAACAAGAAAAGAGACACATCTGAAGAACCGGAAAGTTTTACTAAAAGTAAGAACACAATGGAACCCCGGCCAAAGAAGGAAAATATATGGAAGAACTGAAATCAATTATGAGAGATATTATAAAAACAGTAACTGAAATAAGAGATGGTCAGCAGGAATACCAACAAGAAATACAAAAAATAAGGAAAGAAAATAGGAGGCTAGCAGAGCAGGAGTCAACAGGGAAACTTGACAGCAACATTAATATAAACTGGATTGGAATGCACTCAAAGAAAAGGAAACGAAGAAATCACAGAAAAGTTTAGCAGTCAAATAGACAACATCACGGAAATTGAAAAAGACCAAAAACACACTTTCACTAGAAACTTGGCTTTAGAGACACTTTTGAGGAAGAGGCATTAATAAACTTAAGCTAATAATTAATATTATTGCATTGCAAGAAACTAAACAACAAAATAATGAAATTTTTATTTGGAACTAGATTCATGGTACATCGCAATATTAAACAACTGGTATTAGATTTGAAACATATCTCCGATAGCTTATGTAGTCTAAGAGTAAAAGAAACGTATAGAAACATAAGTACAATAAATATACACGCCTCAATTGAGGAGAAGGAAATAGATGAAAAGGAAGTTTATTACAAGGAAGTAGAAAAACTTTATCAAGCATTACCATCCAATGATATAAAACACTGGTAAGGGGATTGTAACGCCAAGTTAGGGAAAGAAGACATATAAGCCAACTATAGGAAATCAGTAAAAACCCCGAAATCAATAGAAATGGTATAAAACGGATGGAATTTGCTATAGAAAGGTACCTACTTGAAGATTAAGTCGACATATTTCCAACATAAAACTACACTTAAAGACACATGGATGTCACCAGATAGCAGAACCTACAACCAAATTTATCATGTTTTGGTGAAAACAAGAGATGAAAAATATATTAAAGACGTCAGTAGTTATAAAGGGGCCGATGTAAATTCTGGCCACTTTCTAGTTAGATACAAAATGAAACATACGACCAAAGAGTATAACGAAGAAGAGAAAATACGATAAAGGCAAGGTATTTGACAAGAAGGCTATGCAACAATCTAGATGCACTCTAGAACAGGAATTAAATAATCAGCTGGAACTACTACATATTGCCCTCCTTTGATAATGAATTTAAACAGGTAATTGAAGAAGAAACCAAGTTAAGATGTAAAAATATCGAAATCTACCCAGGAAAATAAAACAAGTTATAACAAGTCCAGAAAAGAAGTAAAGCAACTATATAAAATAAAAAAAAGTACATGTAGACCAACAACTACGGAAAATAGAGGAAAACTTTATCAACAAGGAATTACGTAACTTCTATCAAGAAGTCGAAAGGAAAAGGAAAAACTACAAAGGAAGTCCTGTGTTTTACAGAGATAAGAATGGTAAGCTGGATAGGGGGAAAGAAAAAAGTTTAGGATACGTGGTTGGAATTTTTTTAAAATATTGAATAAAAATGATAATTAGAATAAAGTGAATGGAATAGACTGACGTTAACAAGAAATGATCAAAATGATTTAGAAAATATACCGGAATTTGAAAGCGAAAGTAACCTGGTGAAACTACCTACCCAAGAGAACATCAAGGAAATCATTGACAAGCTGAAGATTAATAAAAGCGGAGAGTAAAACGGTATCGTGGCGGAGTTACTAAAAGAGAGTGGAATGTGAGGTGAATGACCTTATCACTGAAATATGGGATAAAAAAGAAATGCATGAAAAGTGGGTCTGACGCAGTGCCATGCCCAGTACTCAAAAAGGAGACCAGACGTACCGTGAAAATTATAGAGGCATAGCATTGCTGGATTTTTTGTACAAAGTTTTAGCAAAAGCACTTAAAAACAAGCTGAATGTAAAAGCGGAAGAAGAGGATATAAGCGACTATCTGTGGGGATTTATAAGGAACAGTTAGTGCTCAGATATTTGTATTAAACCAGATAATAGCTAACAGTTATGGGCACATCTTGCCACTCCACATGGTATTTAGGCAAACCAGCAATTCAATTAGTAGGAATAGATTATTTGAAACAATTGAGAGACTTGGAATATCTGCAAAAGTTATAAGACTAAGGGCCGGTTTCATAATCAATTTTAAATCTACTTTTAACTAAAGTAAAGTTAGATTGTTCATGATGACATACGTAGCACATGTTTCTGTGCACATTCTAATGTCACTTTAGTTAAATGAAGCTTTAAATTTCATTACGAAATCGGCCCTAACAAGATTAACTCTGGTAAGCTCTAATAATAAAGTAAGATTTAATGGAAGTGTATCTGAAACGTTTGTGGTCAACCGACGGCTTCGACAGGGTAACCCTCTATCGACCGAGCTGTTCAACCGTATTCTAGAGTACGTACTACGTAATACTAAAATTTTCATCAAACGCACTATATTGCGCATCAGTACGTACCATATTCTGATGATTTAGTACTGATTACCAGAACGAAAAAAAGGCTGTAGGAGATACTCACGTAGCTGGAGGAAAGCTCTAGAGTAGTTGGGTTATATTTTAATGAGGAAAAAACAAATACAATGAAGTAGGAGTGAGATGTGGAAGTGGTAGTTTAAAAATTAAATCTTTGGATGGGAAAGAATATAAATTTGCAGAGATGTTCGAATTCAATTATTTAGGGGTGACTGTAACGAATCGGAGAGGGGGTGACACAGAAGTGAATGCGAGTTTAGTTAAAGCAAATAAAAAAGTGCAAGTGCTTTTTTTCCATAACATCAAGACGGGTGAAGCTACGTGTATATAGAACAATTATTGCCCGTGCTAACATATGGGAGTAAGATGTGGACTTTAACAATGCGTGTCATAATACAACTGGAAATGTGGGAGAGGCAGATTTTGAGGGGGAGTTTTAAGGGGAAACTATTCGATGGCCAGTAGATAACGAGATCGAACCAGGAAATAATGGAGCCTGTATGGGGACCAATATAACACAAGAAATGAGAGCCAACATGATTAGATGCTTAGGTCACGTAAAAAGGCAATAGAGCCACAAAAGAAGTGATCAAACGTGGAGTGAAAGATAAAAGAAGAAGAGGGCGACCCAAAATCAGATGGATGAATCAAGTTAAGTCAGACTTCATGCAACTGAATATGAAAAACTGAAAGCAAGTGGCTGTGGATAAAAAGGAATGGAAACACATAACCAAACAAGCCTTGGGCCTTTAAGGCCTGTGTTTGCTACATATATACTACATACATACATATATATTGTTATAGTATTGACTCTTCTTATCAAGCCAATATCTACACATTAGTTAAATACTCAAGTGCTAAATTTCTCTCTAATAAAATATTTGCCCTAATTCCAATTTTAATTTATCAAATAATTTATTATTTGGCTAGCTCAATTAATATGATGCCTTGCATTAGAAAAACTATCAAATACTTTGATTAATAACGAATCATGTCAGAATTATTTTAATCTTTCAGATTGTCACTGTCAAATTATTAATAAGACATTTTAAAAAGTGAACTAATTTTCAATGAACTCACATCATTTCCCCGAGTCAAATTCAACAAGATGCAGTATACACCCAATTCCAGCTGAATTGCAGATGTATCAACAGCAACTCACACGAAATTCCAAATCGAAGGATACCTAATATTGACTTATCTGTAGTTACCCCAAGTCGTTTATTAACCATTTTATTCTTCCGTATGATTCATTTTTATTTCTTCCATTTATAATTTTAGTTAAATGTACCCTTTAATACACCAACCAGTCAATAAATAACATTTAATTAAAGGGTTTTTATTTTTCGAATTTTATTTGTACTATAAAACATGTACTTTTCGAACAAAATTTCGTTATTTTTACTATAATAATCTCTAATTTTAATCTAAATGTTTTAAAAATTAACCTTCTGGATTATTTTAACTATATACAGTAGGTTTTATTAGTTAATCTTACAAATTACAACTAATTTATTCTAATATGACTTTAGCTCATAAATTTAATATTATTTCATACTGACTTTTATCTTGTTTAAATTCTTTACTTTGTACTTTTTAATTTGATAGTTTTTCTCTCCAAACTACTTTTCTGTTTCGTAATTAATTTATTAATAATATATTGGCAGTCATGACCTTTTTGAACGTTTAGGTGTTTTGTTTTTATTATCTCTTTGTTTTACTTACAACTGCTACTAATATTATAAATGACTCAGAAAAATTAGATTACTTCGGACAGTTACTATAAATTTTACTTAAAAAAGAAAAAGAAAAAAAGATAGACCTGAACTAATTTATTTTGGAACGCGTGTTTATTATTTCTCTACTTTTTACTGTAGAACAACGCCCACATATTGAATGTCAACAAAGAACATGTGTTGGAATAAAACACCAACCAGCCTACTAAATCTTAAAGGTTGAAAAACGAGTTAATAATTCTTTGAGCAAGGATATCTTGTTTTAGGACATATGTTTATTAGAGTTTTTCTCTTTTTTATGCAGAATAACGCCCCTATATTTTACTGTGAAATTTCCAATCATATATATATAACAAAGTCCTTTTCACAGCTCGGTGGTTACTACACAAGGAGAGGAAATTTTTTGACTGAGAAAGGGGTTGTAGCCAACACCAATCTCAGTACTTGGGCAACGATTTCAAGAGCTATTAATGGTTTGTTGAAATAAAACCACTTGATGCTAAGGTCGAAGTTTCGATATTTATTTATACCATTTTCAAGACCTAAAGGTCTGGTTTCGGCTTTGCTTCAACCAGCAATATTCATGCGCAAGCGGCAAGAATGCACTTTCAGCTCTTAACATACAATAGACTATTTTGTATTAAGTGCGTGAAATGAGTGTTTTTTAATGGCGCGTGAGAATGTCAATTTTCGCCGAGACCGTAAGGTCGAGGCAGAAAAGTCATTCAAATGCGCCATAAAAACACGAATTTTACCACGAAATAAGTACAAACAACGTTTTGTCTACAGCCGTCAAAAAAATAATAAAAGATCTCTGCAAAAAAATCATACGTATATAGCAAATAAGTAGAGTAATATTATTATGTACGTAACGTTTTATATGTGTTGTAACTAAGTAAATGGTGTTCCCAAACCGTTTTTTCACTGCTAGCCGAGAAGAAATATTATTTTTTCACGTGTTAAAAAAAGTTAAACGTCGCGTATCTATAGCGATGCATAAATGTCGCGTTTTTTTGACGGCTGTAGAAAAAAGTAATTTAACTTTCTAACTTTTATTTAAATTAAATATTACAGCTTCGTATTATCCTAGTAACCTAATCTAGCTACTGAGCTTTTAAAATGTGATTGACTTTCCTTATTTTTTTTTGAAATTGTTAAAGTTCTTGCTATAGAAAAAAAAATTATTATACACGACGATAAATAGTTATTACTATCCACGACTTCGTCTCGACGTTAAACGATTCACTCGTGGATAAAATTTAACTTTATAGTCTTGTATAATAAATTACTATTTATGTTTTGTGGCACAACATCTAACCAAAAAGTGCGTGGCATATCTAGCCTCAATGTTCAATTCATGTCTCCGCATTGGCTACTTTCCTCGAAACTGGAAGCATGCTCACATCCTCATGTTCGCTAAACCAGGAAAAAAGAAGGAAGATATTATGAGTTATCGGCCAATAAGTCTACTTACTACACTTTCCAAAATTCTAGAGAAAATTATTCATGCTCGATTACTGAAATTTGTGGAAACCCAAAACATACTACCGCCCTTTCAATTTGGCTTCAGGAGAGGGCATTCAACCTGTCATCAACTCCAGAGAATTAGCGAAATAATTGAAAAAGGATTTGAACGTAAGTGCTACACTACAATCCTCTTCTTAGATGTAGCGCAGGCCTTCGACAAGGTGTGGATCGAAGGCCTAAAAAAGAAGCTCCTCGATATCAACGTACCAAGTTATTTGCAAGCAATCGTCTTCTCATTCCTGGAAGATAGAACCTATGCCGTTAAGATCAACTCTTACACATCCTCCAGAAAAGCAATACATGCTGGAGTTCCTCAAGGAAGTATACTTGGGCCTCTACTCTTCAATATCTACACATCAGATATTCCAGCTACCATATAGCTTCCATAGCCACATTTGCTGATGACACGGCAATAATCACGCAAAGTACAGACTTACAAGACGCAGTACAACAATTACAACATGCAACAGATACAATTAACAAATGGTTCAAAACCTGGAATATTCAAATAAATCCCTCCAAATGTCAAAGTAAAATCTTCACACTAAGGAAAATAACTACGCCGCTCAACATCACAATTGAAGGAAAATCTATACCCTGGAATCCAACAGATCTAGCCGTAAAATATCTTGGAGTTTATTTGGACACACGTCTCACTTGGAGCTTCCACATAAACCGTAAACTATTGCAAGGTAACAACAGATTGAGACTATTATACCCATTAATAAATCGCAAGTCATCATTGAAACCCGAATGCACTATCTTAATGTATAAAACCCTGCTACGCCCACTAGTTCTATACGCTTGTCCAGTTTGGTGTACTACATCTAAAAGGAACATTAACAAACTACAGCGATTTCAAAACAAAGTGTTGCGAATTGCAGTGAACGCGCCGTGGTTCATTCGTAATAATCAACTCCATTATGAACTAGGAGTATCATCTGTGCAAGACTTCATTCGTGAAAATGCCAAAAAGTTCTTTCAAAACGCGAGTGCATGTAACGGTGTCATCCACTACAATTTGTGCCAACAGAACATACATGCTAGACTGAAACGAAGGTTACCTCAAGATGTTATAGCCTCTGACGAACATAGCAGCTAAACTAAAAACGAGTATTGTAATCAAGACGTTATAAATAGTCTTGTCCCGTTATTTATTGTTATTCTTTGTCTTTATTAAATATGTCATGTATAACAATTTCATTGTTGATCTGACAATAACTTGTAAATAAAAAAAAAAAAAATGTATTTGGGTCGCACCATGAAGTTTGCCAAATATTTCTACAAATACAGATTGTGTCTAAACTAAGGAGGGCTAGTATGGGGATCTCGTTTATAGTAAGAGATACAAATTTGGATAATTGGAAAGAAGTTGCGTAAAGGGTTAACGAAATTATGTCTAGAAGTCCTTGATATGATTTTTCGTTTTTGAGTTATATTAGAAAACCGAATGTTTGGATTTTCAATTCCATTTTTCTTCTGCAATTAATACTAAAGTTAGAGCAAAACTTACAAAACTTATTTGTAGCAACTTTTCGTGGACCTAAAGATGACGTCATTAATTTTTTTAATCGACGTTTCATCTTCGACCAAAAGCCATCAACCTATTTTTTTTAAATACGGCTCTTATTTTGTGATGCAAAATTTTAGAAGCCTTTTTATACCTACTGAATTCAACAGCGTACCATACATTATAGTTTAATTACGTTTCAAGTCCTTTTAGCTATCATCAAGAAATTTTTGGTTACGGACCTGTGTCGTTGAGCATTTGATACGTTTTTTTAGCTGTTTAATTTAAAGAAAAAGTAATTAGCCTCATTGTATGTTTGTTATTTCTAATTTGAAATATTGTTTATAAGAAAGAAGAAGAATCGATAAATCAATTAATTACTTTGACAAATTATTTGTACTCCAAAGCTATATGCGATTATTAAGGATTGAAAAACATCCAGTGTGACTCATTACTTCTTTATTTAGATTACAAAAGCTGAAACGACGTATAAAATGCTTACGACACAGGTCCGTATCCAAAAATTTGTTGATCATGATAAAAAATCGAAACGTGATTACACCATAATATGTGGTTGAATTCAGAATAAAAAGGGCTTCTAAAATATGAGATCAGAAAATAAGGACCGTATTTAAAAGAATTAAATTGATGATGGTTGTTCGAAGACGAAACGGTCGGATAAAAAAGCTGATAACGTGGCCTTGAAATCCATAAAAATTTGCTACAATGGAGTTTTGTCAATTTCGCTGTAACTTTAACGACAGAAAGAATAGAATAGAAAATCCAAAAATTCGGATTTTTAAAGATAACTTAAAAACGAAAAACCATATCAAGAATCTGTAGGTGCCATTTTGTTAGTCCTTTGATTACGCAATTTTTTTCCTTTAATTTTCATACTGGCCCTACTTATATTGGACACACTGCATACCATATAATCGTATTTTGATTTTTTTAAAGAGAACAAATTTGGTGTGTATATTTTTTGAAATGGGTTGTCGAACATTAATTTTACTTGATAAGCTAGTTAATATTAAATCCACAATAAGGTGCACTACATTTTGTTCTAACTTCAGCACAGGCCAGAACATAAATAAAATAAAAGTTGCCGAACTAGTCAGTGCGTCTAAGTTTTAATTACGAAGTTCGAAAAAGATCGATAGTTTTCAAATTTGAAAACAGTGCTGGTTTCGGCCTATTGATTAATTTGCCTCAATTTCAATGCGGCCAAAAACTTCCGGCAGGTTTGACAAACTGCGAGCCGAAGTGATATACGATCGTTATCAATAGACACGGTGAAAGTAAATAAAGCTCCCATCACGTACAACACTCGCTTTTCGATCGATTCTATCTCGATACCTTTGTGCAAGTTTTCTTCTTTATTAGTTTAAGCAAGAAAGTTGTCGGCGGTGACTGGATATGAAGCTCGGCTTGTTCGCTTTTCGCAAAAGCACTGGCGGATGCGTGTCGTGCTGCAGGCCAATTACAAAGTTCCCTTGTCCCACAGCATCGATTCGAATGGTACATTTATGTGTTTTCCACAGGAAAACTTGCTCCGGCTTCATAATTGAAATTCATTACCATCTTTTTCGGTTCTTCATATTTGCAGTCGTGCCTGATTAATTTAAAAAAAAATATGTTAGGGTCTGAATAGTTACACAACGCGAAAAGATAATGTGAAACTAGTATGAGCTGCTGTAAAATGTCAAAAGCGGTAATAAAAAGTCTAATAATTTTCTGAAAGCTCAACCATAATCTTGAATGATAGCCTATTACAAAAGCTCCACCGCCGCATTACGAATGCTCATTCCTATGCATTTGTATACTGTCACGTTATCTGTTTTTAACATTTCCTTATTAACAAAAAGCTTTAATATCCGGTACGGCAGCCAGCCCGCAAAAACGAGCTTTCGTAGCAATAGGACGTTTCAGTTATCCTTTTTGCGCGTAAATAGATTAAAGGTAAATTTACCTCTCCTGAAGCTATTTCCCTTCCGGCATTGAAGTCAAATGAGATATTAGAATACTCAGCGTGATTTCAATGAAATATTTGAGTTTGCTGGAGTCGGCTGGGTCGCATAATAATTTGATCCTATTCAGCACGTAATTATAGCTGCTTCGTTTCCAATGCATACATCTGCGCAAGTGAATTTTCGTGAAGTTTTGTGCGGGCTAGCATTCAAATGCATTTATTCAACTGTGATGCTCGGGTAATTCGAGTGTATTATTTGTTGCAAGTTTAGATTTAATTTTCTCTCTTACGCAATGTTTATCATTTTCATTCTGCAATAGTAGCAAAACGAATTCTTAGTCCTGCTCATCTTTTGTCGTTTTATCTTCTCAGCTGCATAATAAAAAGTTCGAATAGACGATACGTCCTTCCCTACATTAATTTGAGCACCGTAATTAATTACAGTTGAGACAAGTGCATGGATAAAAATTGTGTAATAAACCGATGTGTTCTATGAGACAAGAGCAGAACGAAGTGCTTATCATGTTGAAGAACTGTAAATAAACTGAAAAAACGTAAATTGCAGAAATGGTCAAAAGAACACTTAATTCATTACACTTAAATCATTTATAATAGAATTCAGTACAGTTCTAACGATGCTAAAACTTTCGATACATGAAAGGAAATTCAAACGAATATATGGAGTATATCAACCAACTGTGCTGACAATTTTCTATCAAAAATGTTTTTTGTATTCGCTCCCCAAACTGGTTACTTTGGAAACTGTCTAGGATCCTCAAAATGGCCATTTAGAGGCCTGTACTTAAAGTCGTCATGGCAACATTTTAGCGGACTCAAACATTAGTTGCCATGACGACTTTAAGTACAAGGCCTCTAAATGGCCATTTTGAGGATCCTAGACAGTTTCCAAAGTAACCAGTTTGGGGAGCGAAAAATACATTTTCGCGCGGCCCCCTAATATAATGCCGCGTTAATGATAATTGAAACTTCATATTATAATGTTTGGAGAGCTAATACAAAAAAACGTTGTATGCAACACGTCCTCAAATGGCTTTAGAGGACTCATCTTCATATTACGGACTCGGCTGCGCTTCGTTCCGCCTCGTCCGGAAACATTACGACTCCTCCCCTAAAGCCTTGCTTTGAGGACTAGTTACATAAAGTACTATTATCGTAAAGATATCAAAACAAATGCTTTTGAAGTATTTTATATTTTAGTGGGAAAACATAAGGCTTCATGTCAAATTTTCTCGTTTATCAAGCCGTACACACTCACGGTCTAGCTTAAATGTAAGCATTTTCATGTGATAAACAAGGTTCTTCCGGCTGCTGATCATGTAAGTAAGTGATACAGCCTTAGTAACAAAACGTGTAAATCGGTGATTATATTTGTTTGCTGCTTTCCCTTGACAGCGGAACTTAATATTATTATTAAGTTCCTAGGATAATAAAATTAGCAACGCAAGATGCAGACTTAGACATTTTGTTTATAATTGTTAGTGTTTATGTGACATGTGACATTCACAGGTAATACGAGTAACGAAAATTAATCCTGGTGACAGGTGTCAAGACAAACGATTTTTTCAAAAATCTAGGAAAATTTCGATAAGCAGCGGGAAATAGCTATTTAAGTAACAAGAAATGTAAGGACGTATTAACATTTGAGGTAGGCAAGTACAAGCCAAGGCGAAGCCGTGGCCTGTTGCCTGCCGAAAATGTTACTAGGCGATACATTCCGAGTTACCTTATTATATTTTTCCCGCTGCTTATCGAAATTTTACTACATTTTTGGAAAAATCGTTTGGTTTGTCACCTGTCACCAGGATTAATTTTCGTGAGTCGTGTTACCTGTGATTGTCAGATGTCACATAAACACTTACAATTATAAACAAAACGTCTAAGTCTGTATCTTGCGTTGCTAATTTTATTATCCTAGGATCTTAATAATAATATTAAGTTCCGTTGTCAAGGGAAAGCAGCAAACAAATATAATCACCGACTTACTCGTTTTGTTACTAAGGCTGTATCATTGACTTACACGATCAGCAGCGGGAAAAATATAATAAGAAACTCGGAATGTATAGCTTATTAACATTTTCGGCAGGCAACAAGCCGCGGCTTCGCTTTGGCTTATACTTGCGTACCTCAAATGTTAATACGTCCTTACATTCCTTGTTACTTAAATATCTATAAGTTATATACCCCATTCTTGGTTCGTATGAAACCTGCAGTTAAGCATAAATCCATTTCCCTCTATTTTACGATTTGTTGATTCTAATTAAGAACATAATTATTAAAGTCCATAAATTTATTCCAGAGGGTACGTGCATGCCGCATGCGGAATAAATTTGAAATAGACCTCAGTTTATTTTTGCACCGCCTCTGAAAATGTATTATAATGCAATCTTATGAATATTAAAGCGGCCAGTTATGCAAGCGGCTTCATTATAATATTTTACACACTATCGACACGCCATACTTTCATTACTTCTGAGTAAATATGGCTTTATGTATTCACATACATTTTTCATGAAGTGGAATTGGCCGTTTCATCGGATCCTTCTAGCGAGCATTGCGATGCAAGGTAAATAATGTTTTGGTTTCTCATAAATATCGAGTTACCGTAAAATATTTATAGGACTATTAGCTGAAATCGATCCCCAAGTTGCATTTGATGGCTTTTACGCTACTTCAATTCCGACCGTTTTCAATATCAGATTTCTGCTTCCCTGCCCCGGGCCTTTGCGACATAAACAAGGTAAAGAACTGACTTATATTCAACTTTCCTCCCCGAGATATTCGTGCGGTTCAACAGGCAGCACAAATCCGAAGTAGCACGTTATACCCAAGGCATACGAATGACGACCCACAAAAGCAACAATTCTGCGCTTGATAATATCATCTGCGTATTTATGGCATTCGGCATGCCCCGGGTTGGATTTGCATCAAATTCTGTCGAAACTGATGGACTCTAATCCTACTGGCCATAACGTTACCTATCCTTACTATATTTTGCGTCCAATGAAGTACTGGTGGTAAAAATCAACAATAAAGTACCCTGTCACTGCTCAATTTTTACTATGAAGAAAGTGTGAGGGGTGAAAGGATAAAAGTACAGTATTCCCTGAGATATTCTTTGCTTCGATAATTCAAGAGTAGGCTTACGATGT
The DNA here is from genome assembly GCA_940337035.1 of Agriotes lineatus. NCBI lineage: Eukaryota > Metazoa > Arthropoda > Insecta > Coleoptera > Elateridae > Agriotes > Agriotes lineatus. Next base: position 32,652 of record CALNHX010005254.1, read on the forward strand.
TGGTCATTTTAATTGATAGGCTCCTTTAATAACTGAAAGCGAACGTTTTAAAATTTTCAGATGCTCGTGTTTTCGGAGTACGTTTTTGGAACACATCTGTAAAAATTAGGTGAGCTGTTACTCCTAAACTAATATAACATTTTGCATTCAAAATAATCTCAAGAGTAAAATCACTAGTGCTCAACTGCTGTTTGGTTGAGTTTAATTTCACGAAACAACTTAACATCATTTGTTGACTGAAATTTGAAATAATTTTCATGGAATCGGTAAAATATTTAAAAAAATATATATCTACTTCGAAAGAAGCCGGGTAGCGCAGTTGGCAAAGCGCTAGGCTGGCATTAAGTAAGTCCTCGGTTCGAATCCTGCGGGTGCTGGAATTTTTTCGCAGACTTTTCGATTGCAATCGGGCTAGGTGAGACCATTCACAGTTGGGCACCAAATTAGCTGTGTTCTACTTAGCACCACAGACGTAAGAGATAGAGTAACAAGGTCAACACATGCCCAAAACACACACTCTACACAATGGTTACTGCGGAAGCACAAAAGGCCCGCCACAACTTTGAAACTCTTTAATCCGGAGCAAGTTGTGCATTTTACTGCCAAATGCAAGCGCATAAAACACCAGTCTCTACACGGCAAGGTAAATGAGATTACCGATAATACATACATATCTACTTCGAATGGTATTTGGACGACTATTTAGCAATTAATTTAATTGAACAAAATCATTCAACCATTCACATAATTAATTAAAAAAATATAATTCATACTACTAAAGCAGTAATTATTAATGTGACATTTTAAAAATTTTAACTCAAGCCAGACGTTGTTTATACAGCTTGTTTATGTCTATTTTCACTTAACCTAGCAACATCACTAATATGAATATATTTGTTAAGCGATATATCGCAACAAGGCTACTTAATTTTCGAGAGATTTTTGCATGGTGCCCAATATACAGTGATATGCTGTTCCCATTGGTTGATAAAGGAAATCTCTGCAATATGATTGACCTATTTATTACACCGTTGAATAGTCAGTTTAAGAAAACTACTTAAGTTAGTAGCTTCCTCGGATGCTTGAACAACTCAATGCTAAAGCGGCTCCACCGCTCTATCTTTGTTGAGAATTTGCGAGCACTTATGTGCACCGCACTATCGTGTGATCACATGTTTATTAACTACGGGAATTAAAAATATTCATTAAGTCCAGAAGAAGTAGTAAAAGTGATTTAGCTGCTGGTGTGAGATACCCGGGTATGTATTCTTAAATTTTATCAGCTTAAACAAAGTGTCACTTAAATAGAATGAATGTAATATCCACATTAGTCACCCATAACAATGTTTTTAATAAATCCCAGCAAATCCAACGGTGCAGTGGGCCTTATTTTGTCCTATTGTGATTTTGCAATTTTCTTTGCTGTAGGGCGAAAGTAAACGGAAAAAAATAGTAAAATGGTCTGCATGGGCTTTGGAAGCTTAAAGACGTAGTGTTTCACAAAGCGAGGTGTCCACACGGTATAGAGTTCTTCGTCGTACCCTTCGCTACCACGTTAAAAGTGCTCAGACTGAAAAGCGACTAGACAGAGCATCCATATTAAACGTTAATGAAGAACGCGATTTCGTTGGTCGTTTAATTCGATTATCATATTGTTAGTTGTAGTTTTAATTAATATTTTTTGTTTGTGTGTAGCGTGTATTATTTAAAGTTAGGATTCGCGTTGTAGTTTAAATTTATTTTGTAGTGGACTGTATCCTACTAGTTGCGCCACTCCGATATTCTAACATGTGTTCCACTTTCCTAGAAATCCTAAAATCTTAGAACCCTCGAGTCCCGAAAAATGTCCCTCGTCCCCTAAAACTAATTAGTCTCTACCCGTCGAAGAGCGAACACCTCTTGCTTGTTGTCGCTGGTTAATTCAATTTTGTGTACATACATTGTTCTCGTCGTAAAATACGTGTGTATCTTGTACTGGGTGTTCGAATGCCCCCTTCAGCGTTACGAAACCACTTATCTCCAAGCCTATGTACCTGTACCTGGGAAGGATTAAAGGTAGGTGACGCAATTTTGTTTGTTTATAGTCCACTTGTGTTTATTTGTATCGTCGCATAGGTCTTAATCGTTCACATATATTGGAATTCTCTAACATCTGCAATAATGAGACGTTAACTGTACCGGTATGTTGAAAACAATAATATACCACATCCCGTTAACAAAAACAATGAGTGTGCTGGTCGATCATGGTTTACAGCTTTTATGAGACGTACCCCAGAAATTATCCAACGCGACGTAAAGCTCAATTAATAAAATCTGGAAAGAGCCTAGAAGCTACACAAAAATATTGTATCGCACTACTTCAAGAAGTTAGATACATTTTTGGATCATTTGGGATTGAAAGAAAAACTGGAAGGCGTATACAATACGGATGAGAAGGGCTTCCGCTTTACAATCCATCATCAACAAGAAGTGCTGGCACAAAAAGGGGCAAAACGGTTGCATCTCAGACGGGTAGCACCTGAGCAGTAAGCATGCCGAAAATATTACTGTAGTTGGGTTCGTTAATGCTATTGGTAATTCAATCCCTGCAATGATTATTTTAAAGGAAAATTACTAAAAGTTTAATTTCAAGACAACTTATCTGCAGGTATAATATTAAAAATGGCTTCCAAGGGATACGTGGCCTGTGACGATATAAAATGGAGGGACCGGTTTTACTCATTTTTGATTCTAGTTTATTGTATTGTGGAGGCTCCTGATGCTAATGATACTACATTGTTGTGCTTACCTAGTACCATTACACATGAACTGCAGTCACTGGATAAATCGGTGTATAGATCATATAAATCCCACTGGGTCCAAAAGGTATTTCGGTACTGAATGTAGATCGTGAACGTACAATTACAAAATTACGTTTCAACATATTTTTTCAAAGAGTAGCGATATGTGCAATCTTAAATAGCATCCTATGTGGCTTTAGAGATACGGGTATATTTCAATTCAATCCAGGAGCTATACTAGAATCAGCTTTTGCTCCCAACGTATTATCTGAAAGACGATTCGAAAACAACGCAGATGGAGATGATAGGGACAACAATATTTCATTGGAACAATTAATAGATGAGGATTAAGAGGCGGCCGACGAGGATACTGCGAAAGCAAATACCTCAACGTCTTCGTTCAGTGATTTGCTACCAACACCAGAAGCAAAGGAAAAACTGAACAAAACTAACTTCCGCTTAGCGCTCAACCATAAAGCCCAAAAAGTTACCATGGATATATTTGCAACAAATATGTCTAATAAATCAGGTACCACTTCTAAACGAAAATACAGCCCAATAAAGAAAACGCTTGGTACTATTCGTTCTACGACTTGGACGAAGTTGTTAATATGAGAATGTGTGTAGAATATCATGCCTGGGTGCATAAACCATGTATTGGTTTTACCGAATTCGACGATGAAGATTAAATTTGCCAAAATTGTGAAAACTAATTGTTGATGCAACATTGACATGTGGTTTTTTCTAGCCTAATTTTTTTGCCTTATCAAAAGCGCATGTTTATATTAATGCCAAATGCTGACTTTTTATTCGTTTTCAAATTGTAACGTTTAGTTTAGGTACTTCATATACGATATTAGCATTTTGTCAATAGAATATTGTAATTCAGTACTGCTATAATTGTTTTGGTAGACATTTGCTATTTCCTGAAATACAGATAGAAACAATAATTTTGGGCCCTGTTCGGGTCAAGTACCTCCCTAGGTAATGTTAATTACATCAATTTGCTAATTAAAAAAATGCAGTTGACGAGATGCGAATTTAGGACGATTTGAATGCCTGAGAGTGCCATTTTAGAGTCTGGAGTACTCCGGGCGAACCCGATCGCTGGTCGCTTTCGGCCACGAAGGCGAGTCGGACCCTGAACGTGAAGATCTGAAGAAATATCTGAAGAAAAATTTTTCATGATTAGAATGCTTCTTTCGCCTTTTAGACGAGAGAAGCTAAAATTAATGGAATGTCCTTTGACATTTACGTATTGTTTAAACATTCTCATGCCCTTAAATTACAGTTGCATTAACATTATGCTCCCATCGCTTCGTTAGTCTCACAAAAGTGTTTCTACTTCAATACGCAAACGCTCTTATTGGTATTTCTTTGATTATAATCTCGACAATGCTTCCTTTACCGGAATCATTTAAATAAAGGAGTATCTTTTCGAATAACTCATTCTGGACTTTGAGGACAGCTAAAAATGGGGCAGTTAATTTAAATGCAGAAATTACTGAGGTAAATACTACAAGGGGAATAGGTGGGATATTTTACGATAACTTAAGCTCTGATAATTGGGAAAATGATTCCACAAGTCGAGTGTCCATTGAGCAAAAATAGGTGTACCCGATTTTTCTGGCGACAATCGTATATTTATGAAAAAGCATGCTATTTTGCTGCCCTGTCTTGATTATTCTTAATACAGGCACAAACGAAAATACTACCTGTAAGAGATAAAACTTCGTCAGTAATTTAAGCCGAACATTTTAAAATTATAATGCCCAAATATTTTTACAATAGGCGCTTATTCGCAAAGCAATAATAGTATTTAACATTACTAGCTTGGTAAGAGGGTTTTTTACTGGCGAATAGTAGTCACCTTTTTGTGCCAGTAAAACGTGTTACATTGCGTGTATTGTTGAATAGTTTATTTGTTCCTCACTTGTAAATAACTAGAAATTTACCATTTATTCAAAATGTCAAACTGAAAAAACAACTAAATTCATCAATATGACACATACTAAGCAAGACAACTCTGGCTTTGGACCGAGTCCTACGATAGAACAGGCCACCGCATTCTGCTCCGCTACTGTTGTGACGACACGAGCGGAGTCATTCGAGTCCAGCCATAGTCATTGCTCGAACAACCCGCTGTGCATGCATGTGATTAGTGATTAGTGAAGGCGGGTGTTAGTTACAGTTCTTGCAGTTTAAGTAAGCTGCACAAGTAAGTATTTAAGCAACTTCCTTTGTTAATTATTATTAACCTCATTCATGTTCTTCAGATAATAACACAAAATGCCGCGACGATGTTGTGTGCCAGGCTGCAAAGGCAACTACAGTAAAGAAACTTACGTCTCAGTGCGACTGCGCGGTTGTCGGCCAGTTAGGTAACTTCTGATTTTGTTTTACGGGTCTCAAAATTATTTTTTACATTACAATCACTTTGTGTCATCACTGAAAAGGCTTAAAAAACTGATTATTTAATAAATACTATACGAAGTACTTTGAAAAAGTTTAAGTTACGTTTTATAGAGAACATTTATAAAGTATCACTTTTGCCGTTTTCGGCCCCATGCACCAATTACCGCCGAATGTGATCCAGATTTCGACCGGCCGGCCGAATAAACCCGGATAACCGGCCACCACTATATCACGGTTTTTTCAGACTTTCTGACTTTTTTAAGACTTCTGGAAACATAATGAGCCTCAAAGGGGTCGATGTTTTTTTCTAATGTCTCATTTGCTGAAAGAATTGCCTTCAGAACTTCCACCCTCGTGATCTGTATTCTCATCTCTAGTCTTTTCAGTTTTCAGTATCATTAGTGATCATTGTTTGATTACAGAGCTCTTCAGACTTTTCTTTCTCTTTTCCTACTCTGTTTTCTATTGACTCGTCACGAAGTTGTTTTACTTCTCTATTTTCTGTTGACCGTATCATCATCAAGTTTATCTTTTGTTATTTCTACCGTGTCATTATTAAGCGCTTTCTCTATGCTTTTATTTATGCTATTCTCTTCTGGTTCTTCTATTACATCGCTTTAAAATTTCAATTTCCCGGCCCGATAAGGCTAGATCCTGAACACCGTCTTCTGATTCCATCGCTTCCTGAGATACATCCGGCTGTGCAAAATGACATCTTGAAGAGGCAAAATTATATATAAATTCGCTTAGTGGAAGTGACCATGTGACTCTTGTGACCGTCGATTAATACAATAACGGGTTTCGGAATTTTTTCCTGTACAAGCCATTTATTAAAATCATTGATATATACTCAAAGAACGCTTCACTCGTCATCCACCCTTTATCTGACTTCCCAAAATCCATGTGGGTGGCATACTTTCTACCAATGCCCGAGGAGGACGAACATATGGAAAGACTACAAAGGGGGGGCATACTTTCCGTCGGCATTAAAAATTAGAAAAACAGTTAGATTCTCTTTCTCCTTGCCACTTGTAATAGTATACAAATTTTTCCACCCCTTTGGAGCTAGCACTTTTCCAGTTTTAGGACAAAGACAAATTCCGGACCTCCGTTGAATATTCTTCTAGGATCATCCATAACGTCTACCAAATTATTAGTTTGCAAGTAAGATTGGAGATCCTTGAACCATTTTCTAATCGACTCTTCCGTAACGAGACTGCGGGCTTTGTTGATGGTCTCTGCTTCCCTAAGAGAAATATCAGGGTGGCGCTTGAGAAAATTTAAATACCATTTTTGACCGGGTTGGTGGTTTTTAAACAAATGGAGTTTTCCCATATCTCTAGCAATTTTAGTTACTGTGTCGATGAGATCGCTTTTCTGTACAGGGAAACCACATTTAGCGATGTCTAGCAACCAATTTGCAATTTTTTGCTCCCCGTCCTTGTCAAGATTGGGGAGGTCCTGTTTTTCTCAAAATACTATTCTCTGGAATTTTTCCTTTGGGTCTGTCTTGTATCGTTGTTCGAGGTACCCCAAACTGACGACTCGCTTCTCTGACACTCATGTTGCTTTCCCGTATTTCGAAAATCGCCCTTTTTAAAGCGTCACCTGAATATAAGAAAAACTTTCTCTTATTTCGTTTTTTAAGTGGTTGCTTTTTCGCATTCTCGTGTTTTTTCTCCATCTGTAAAGGGAAAAAAAGACCTTGTTTCAGAATGTGGACGAAAAAATCCCCTTTGTAGGCCATCTGAAGTACATGCATTTTATATGAGCGGTCGAAAACTGGTATAATCCTACCTGTTTTCGACCATTTAAATCCACCGAATTCATATTTCGAAGGCGTTTACGAAATAAGCGGCCGAAAACTGGACCTTAATTTCTATATAAACACAGAAGTGGTGTGATCAAATGTGAAAAATATATACTGGATTATAATAATAGAAAGAGACATCGTTGTCTGGTAGTTTTTTCCCAGTTTTCGGCCACCCCGGCCGAAAAAGGGATTCTTGCGTTTTATGTGTCTGGTTTACCGGCCACCTAACCAACAAAATATTTTGGGAGATAAACTAATAATTTGCTAAAGAAATCAAAGCTAAACATGCATACTTATACCATCTTGATATATAAAGTGCTTAATCTTAAGGAAGGACAATCTACTTACTATTTTCGAGGGAGGTCTCCACTGCAAATTTTGAACCGAACTACACCTTCACATTGTTGGCCATTTTGGAAACTAGATTTTAGTTCCAACTGTTACCACTGCCGCAACAGAATTAGCGTGGATGCAGGCAAAAGGTGGCCGAAAAGGGGTATGAGGTTTATTCAATAAGAAAATAGAGTACACTTCTTATTACCTAATTTTAATGCAAACGTGGCCGACAATAGGTAGTGGCCGGTTAACAGGCGCATTCACCCTATTTAGATTTCCGCCGAATAAAGAATTGTCTGACACGTGGGTCAGAAACATACACCGAGAAAACTTTTCGCCTACAAATAATTCTGTAATCTGCATAGATCATTTTGACAAAAGATTTATAATAACTGAAGACAGTATCAAGAGAGACGATGGGTCGATGTTAACATTGGCTAGGAAGTCTCCAAAACTTTCTGAAGATGCCGTCCCCACTATTTTCAATAATCAGCGCCAGAGGAAAGGTCAAATGAAGGCCGTGAAAGAGAATTAAAGAAACAAAGAGAACTGGAAATAGCCGATGCAGTGCCAACTTTCGACGAATTTAGGGTAAATTTTAAATATAAATTAAAAAAGTACTCTGATTTTGTATGTTTAGAAAGTTCTACTAAAGTTTCTTTTTGTAATATAAGTACGACTGATGACATGCCAAAGATAATGTGTTCCTTAGTTATTAACTCAGACTTAAATGTAAAAGTTTTTGTTAAAAATTGTGATGTAACCAGCTGTGATCAATCTATACGGAGAATACTAGATAATACATGTTTTCTGAAAAATTGGTCCCAATTTCTAAAATTATATGACTACATATGTACGGTTTCAGAAAATAATGCTTCCGACGCTGCCAATATAGAAGCTGTGAAATGTAATATTGAAAAGGGATTTAGTATATTAATTAATACCGATTGTGACATAGTACTGATATTAGGCTGAAACTGAACTTTCTCTCTGAACAATTTATTCTAGCATTTTCGAAAATCCCCAGATACTCACCAGAAATGTTTATTTGGGCAAGTGCATTATTTTTCAGTTTTCCAGGAGGATACAAGATGCTAAGAAGTAATTCTTCATTAACTTTACCTCATCCAAAACACATTCAAAAACTCTCCTTAAAATTGGGATCGGAAAATACAGGCATTACAAATTGTCACAGAAAGTATTTAAGCGAAAAATTAAAACATCTTGATTCGAGGGAAAAATATGTTACACTGATGTTGGATGAGGTTTACGTCAAGTCGGATATTACATACAAAGACGGCAAAATTGAAGGAGTTTGTTCTAATGAGATTTCTGATTTAGCTGCTTCTACTATTCAAGCTTTCATGATATCGTCATATTTTTCCCAAAATAAAGATGTTGTAGCATTATATCCTGTGAAGAATCTTACATCAGATTATCTCCTGAAACTTCTTTTGAATGTGGTAAAAGTTTTAACAGAGACTGGATATCACATTTTAACTATAATATCCGATAACAATCGAGGTGAACCGTAAATGTTTTTGAAAATTTGTGTGGTGGTACTTTAGTTCCAAGTTTGAAAAATCCTTATGATTCCAATAAAACCATTTTTATATTGTTGGATACTGTACATATTATAAAATGCATCAGAAATAATTGGCTAAACCAAAAAAACATTAATCAAACATTCCGAATACCGAAGTTTCCTTATAGTGAAGCTGATCAGTCGGTACACAATGCTTGTGTAAGAGACCCTGAAACAATTGTATATATCAGAACAACAGAAACTTGTCAAAATGGCTCCAAGTTTGTCTTCAAAGTCATTATTTCCGTCTTCTTTAGAACGACAAAACGTAAATCTATGTTTAAAATTATTTGACGAAAAAAACATATCTGCTTTGGAAATTCATTCTGGTGAGTTGTCATATGGAACAGTAATATTTTTGCAAATAGTTTGTAGTTTTTGGAAAATCGTAAACTGCAAGTCAAAGTTCACAGCGGACAGGAAAAGGGATAATTATAGAAGTGCTATATTTACACAATGGATGACGAGAACGTTAACTTCCTTAAATCCTTTGTTAAAATGGGTTGAGGCTTGGAATGAGATAGATTGTTCTCCAACCTGTATTGGTAAGCTGACGAAAGAAACCGATTTTGCTTTAAAGCCATACTGCAAAAGCCATGATAGATTTGTGCCACTATCTTTTAAATGTTTTAAACTTTGAATACGTGTTATTAGGTAAATTTCAGTCAGACGATTTAGAGGGAGAGATTTGGACGATATCGTGGAATGTCTGGTTCAAATTACAATATTACTGTTAGTCAGATATTAGAATCGGAGAGAAAACTCAAATATTAGATTTACTTAAATTGCAGTTCCTCGAAACATGGAGAATTCCAAATTAAAGATTTCTTATCGTTGTGTGAGGCAGAATTACCTATTGATCGAGATGACGAAGATGCTACACATTTTCAGGATATTGATACAAGTTTAATAAATTATTCGGATAATGACATCAAAGTATTAATCTATATTGGAGGGTATAATTGTCCAAAAAACATCACATACCAAAATTCAGTGCATACATTGTCAACGTAAATTATCTTGTAACAGAGAGCTTTTAGTTGAAATACAAGGTGCCCCAAAAAGGAGTGGTAACTTTTCCGAATTGTTTCAACAGATGTCGCTTTATCTAAAGTACAGCGACCAAATACTTATTATTTTTAAATTGAGTTGGTATCACTTAATTTAAAAATAATAAGTATTTGGTCGCTGTACTTTAGATAAAGCGACATCTGTTGAAACAATTCGGAAAAGTTACCACTCCTTTTTGGGGCACCTGGTAGATTCCCATGATACATATCGATATCTTGAATTTATAGATCGCGGTGGATTAAAATACCCGTCAGAGTACCTATAAACCGTTCAATAGTTATTTGCCAAGTAGGTAGACATGGAATTTTGTTTTTATGTTTAATAAAACTAAAACTCCCTAGAAACTCTTTCTGACACTTTGTCAGAAGCAAGCTGTTATGTACAGGAGGCTCACGAAAGTGTCTAATTTGACATTTTGAGGTTAAACATGCAATGTTTGCCAGTCGCTTTCATACTTTGTTTGCCACTAGGCATAATATGTATGGACATCGGCGTCATGGATATCTATCTGTCAACAAATTGTAGTACTAAAGTAAGTATGCCAAAAGTCATTAAAGGTGACACAAAACTACAAATTACAAAGGCTTACAGGCATTATAAAGCCGACAGGCCCGATCTAAGTGAAACTGAAATCTTTGCCCGGCTTATAGTGACTTTTGGGATGCAAGTATTTATGCATAAAACTTAATTGTTGCTTTAATTTTCGGCTTTGTACTGTTCTAGATATCTAAAAGAACTATTAGAAATATTATGGGGCGGAACAATTTTGAAATTAAACCTTTTGGCCCACGAACCTAAAAATGATACATACTATTTGCAACATACGCACAAGTAGTTAACAATGCGAGACAAATTGTGCCAAGAACAACCACACGTATCTGTTCGCCATTTAGGACAGCAATTAAATGTTTCATATTCAACATCTCATAAGATATTAAGAAGCAATTTGCATTATTTTCCTTACCGGGTTGCAAGTGTATCAGAAACTGCTGCCAAACGATCCTTCGGTTAGATTTCTAACTGGTTTATCAATAATTTAGGAAATAACGATAATGCGTTTGAGAAAACTTTCTTTACTGATGAGGCATACTTCTATTTATCTGGCTATATTAATTCACAAAGTATGAGGATGTGGAGCGCTGAGAATCCCAATTTTTATGTTGAAGAACCGCTTCACCCACAAAAAATCGGGGTTTGGGCTGCAATTAGTAAAAGAAGAGTTATAGGTCCTATATTTTTTGAAGGTAATTGAGTGCAGCAAAACGATTAAATTTTATTTTAATAGTTCAAATTTTAGGTTTTCTAAATGCACAACCATTTCATACTGAAATTTTGTCGCCGTTTTTTGAAGAGTTACGTGACAATGAATTACAAAAGGGTTACGTACTTTCAATAAGATGGGGGCATAAATTTACTTGGAGAGTTTTACAAAAACAGAGTTATTAGTCAAAACATGTCTACAATTGTGGCCCCCCGAGGTCTTGTAACTTAACTCCCTGTGATTTTCTTCTGTGGCCATATTTAAAAAAAATCCATTCTTCAACTTCCACTGGACAATATTCAGCAGCTTTGAACAATGAAGTAATGGAAAAAATGAAGAAATCAATAATAATGGCGTAATATTAAGATTTGAGAATAGAACGAGTTAAGGAGTTTACTTTCTTAGGAACATTAATCTCTGAAAACTTAAATTACACACAAGGAATTAAATCTAGGTTAATAAAAGCATCGAGATGTCCGGGCGCGTTAAATAGTATAATGTCCTTAAGACAAATGTCGCGAAATGCAAAACTACGACTTATAAGACAGTAATTCGACCCACGGCTACGTACGCATGTGAAACATGGAAGATGAATGTGGCAGACCGAGATACGATAAGTAGGTGGGAGAGAAAAATGCTGAGAAAAATATTTGGAGGGACTCGGACGGAGGATGGTTGGAGAAGACTTACAACCGAAAAGGTACAAAAGAAGTATGGAGAGCCAAATATAGTAGACTTCATTAAAGATCAAATGTTAAGATGGTTTGGGCATATATGGAGAATGCCAGATGGAAGAGCTACTAAGATAGTATTGGAAGGCAGAGCGCAAGAAACTAGAAGAAGAGGGCGACCCAACCAATAGGGTGGAAGGGGGCAGTAATGGAAGACATAGCAAGGAAAGGAATAGAAGACTGGAGAAATAAAATCATGAATAAGGAACAATGGAGACAGATTGTTATGCAATGGGCGTAAAGTGGCTTGTAAAAGCTTTATTTATACTGAATATATATATATATATATATATATTATATATATATAATCTTCGCCTTTCTACCCTTAGGTGTAAGGCAACATAATCCTAGCTTGTTTTCTCGTCATATATGAATTTCCGCCATTTTTTCTTGTCCATTGCCATGATTGCAGCATCCGTCATTGAAACTCCTCTAGCTTCTATGATTTTTCTTATGTTTTTGGTCCCATGTTGTTTGTGGTCTACCCCTTTTTCTCTTTTCTTGCCTTCTTGCCATCCATATTTTCTTTACCGGCCTTTCTCCGTCCATTCGCTTTAGGTGGCCGTACCATCTAAGTTGGCAGTTTTCTATTCGTTTCAGTACTGGTTGAACCTGTAGACGCTCTCTGACTTCTTCATTTCTAACTCTATCTATCCTTGTGATTCCTAGGATTTTCCTCAGGTACTTCATCTCCATAGCTTGAATCATACTCTTGTGTCTCGTGGTAAGAACCCAGCTTTCGCATCCAAACGTTAGTGTTGGCACATACGTTTGAATGGTACACGCTGAGTTTGGTTTTAATCGATACTTCTTTTTTCCCTATAAAGCTGTTTTTAATCATATGGTATAGATGGGCCAGCACTTTGAACCCTTGCAATTATTTCTTCGTCTTGGTGGCCCTTGTTATCCATTTGAACACCCAGATATTTAAAGGACTTTACTTGTTACTATTATCATGTCGTTTATTTTGATTTCCACTGTTGCTTCTTCATTTCCACTGACCATTATTTTTGTTTTCTTTTCGTCGAGTTTAAGTTTTTTCTCTGCTAGTTGATCATTCCAGATCTTCAAGTTCTTTCTGAGTTCTGCCATGTTTCTTGCAAAGACAACAATATCGTCGGCAAATGCGCATTCGCTTATCCATACAGGCTCCAGATTATGGAAACCGATGAACAGTTTGGTTGTCTTGCTTTTGGTTTTTTTAATAACATCATCCATCACAAGATTGAATAGGAGAGGGCTTAGGACACCTCCTTGCCGCACCCCCTCTTGGACTAGAAAATCATCAGAATGCATGTTGTCGGTTCTAACATAGATCTTGGTGTTTTGATAGAAGCTCATTATTGCCTTTATTAATGTTGGGTTAACGCCTCTTCCTATTAAGCTCTTCTTAACCTCTGCTCTCGGTAAGGTGTCAAAGGCTTTTTCAAGATCAAGGAAGGCTTGATATATTGCAACGTTCGTGTTTCTGGATTTCTCAGTGATCTGTTTGAGTGTGAATATATGGTCGTGTATGCTTTGCCCTTTCCTGAATCCACTTTGCGATTGATCAAGTTGCGGCTCCACTTCTAGTACAAGTTTTGATTCTAGGATTCGCTCGTACACTTTGGAGGGGACACTAAGGAGGGTGATACCTCGGTAGTTATTACAATCTCTCTTGTCTCCCTTCTTGTGCACTGGAACAATAACCCCCATTTTCCAATCTTGCGGTAATCTTCCCTCCTTCCATGATATGTTGCAGATTTTTGTTAGTAACTTCATAGCCCTTTTCTCCCATGTTCGCGAGCATTTCTGCAGTTATATTATCATGCCCCGCGGCTTTCCCTTTTTTCAATCTCTTTATGCTATCCTTAATGTCCTCAGCTTTCAGAAGTTCTTCTCTTTGTTAGGTTTTATGGGGTTCGTGGCATCGTTGGTAGTGGTCAATTGGAGGTCTTATGTGGTGGTTATTGTTGAAGAGATTTTGGAAGTAACTCTTCCAGCAGTTCATAATGTCCTTTCCGTCTGTAAGCACAACCCCTTGTTCATTTTTGAGTTGTTTGATGGTTCCATTTTTATTGGGTGATCTGAGATTTTTGATAACTTTATAAAACAGTTTTTGGTTTTCGTGGTGGTCGGATTCCATCTTCTGTCCAAATTCTTCCCACGTTTTCTTCTTGGCTTCCAGTACAATTTTCTTAACTTTTTCTCTTTGCTTCTTATACTCTTCGTATTTATGTTCAGTTCTGTTGGTTAGGTATTGTTTCCACTTTAACTTCTTCATTTTAACTTCTCTTTTGATGTTCTCGTTCCACCACGCAGTTTGTTTTACAGATTTGTTTATTTTTATTGTCCCGCAAGTTTCGTTCCCCGCCGACATTAGTGCATTTTTAAAGGTTTTCCAAAGGTCTTCTAGGTCTTCATTTTCTTCAGTGGCAGCTGTTTCAATTAGTTCACGTATTTTATTTCTGTATTCCTGTGCGATATTTTTATTTGATAGTTTATAGGATTTGATTTTTTCCCTGGTGTGGTTGTTCTGCGGTCCTATTTTTATTTCCAATTTGTTAAGTTCAATTTTCGTTTTTGGCTACAACAAGGAAGTGGTCACTGTATATTTCAGGGCCTCTTCTTACTCTGACGTCATTAATATATCGGCGAAGTTTTTTGCTAACTATTATATAATCTAACATAGACTTCTCATCTCTACTTTTAACTTCTCTCGTGTATTTGTGCACTTCTTTATGTCGAAAGAAGGTATTCATTACAAGCATGTTGGTTTGAATGCAGAAGTCTATGATTCTATGGCCATTATTGTTTCTGGTTATTTCTCCGTGAGATCCATTAACATCCGCCGTTCTTCCGTCTTGCTTACCTACTCTTCCGTTCAGATCCAAAGAGAGCCAAATATAGTAGACTTCATTAAAGCTCAAAGGTTAAGATGGTTTGGGCATATATGGAGAATGCCAGATGGGAGAGCTACTAAGATAGTATTGGAAGGCAGAGCGCAAGAAACTAGAAGAAGAGGGGCGACCAACCAATAGGTGGAAGGCGGGGCAGTAATTGGAAGACATAGCAAGGAAAGGAATAGAAGACTGGAGAAATAAAATCATGAATAAGGAACAATGGAGACAGATTGTTATGCCAATGGGCGTAAAGTGGCTTGTAAAAGCTTTATTTATACTGAAAAAATACATAAATTGTAATATTTAAATATTTTTGTATACAATTTATAATTACAATAAAAAAAAACGACTTATATACCATTATTCCTACTCAACAAAGTATGAAACGTATTCAGAATCAGCAATTTGTCTTTCATGAAATTTATCTTAACCAACAATAAAAGTGGCACAAAATCCAAAACCAAATCTGGCAACCACGTTTTGTACATTAACATAAAATTATCATTTTGTATAAAATGAGCATAACCTAACTTTTGTTTAATGACTGACAGCATATTTACAGGGTGAAATTCATCACCCTAACATGGCCTCCTATCTGGCAAATAACTATTGAACGGTTTATAGTTAATATTGTTTTGAAAGCTTACTCAATTTTTCAAGTTTTAATTTCCGAAAGATTCGAGATTGATTTTTTGAATGTAAAATGTCAGAAATCAGTACTCGTAAAGTTGACTCTTGATGAACTGCAACTTGAACATAATAATATTGATAATTGTGAGTCCTGTGGTTTAAGCGAAACTAAATTAGTTCAACTATGTCTCAACTGTTTTGCTAAATAATTATTCTAAATTAAAAAATAACATGATTAGAGAAAAGGAAAAAATTTAAAGCAAAAACAGAAAAGTTCTATCGTAGGCCTCGTTTGGACGCTATCAATTATCTATGGGCACGCTTGTAAAATTTTACTGGCTAGCCAGTTAAGAAACATTTTCAAGGTGAATACAGTGACTTGATAAATTGATGTTTACAAGTGAGGAACAAATAAAAACAGTTTTTTAAAGTGCACTCAAAACTCTTCATTGTACAACATTATAACTAGTATATTTTTCATTTGTTTGAGTTTGCTGGTTTAACAAGTCTTAACAATAGGGCGTACATATGGCAAGCCAGCCCATTTTCCGTGATAGATCCATTATTCTTAATATAGTTACAAATGAAAACTGCTACCTGTATGAAGTAAAAAGTGTGTTGTTCTCGGCTCTTCAGCATACATATTGAAATTTTAATGTTGAGCTCCAGTTGTTCAGAATCCCTTAAATTTAAACCCCTCCTTTAGCTCGTTCTAATCTGATTTAAGAAATAAAAACTCAATCTGAGTTGTACACAGCATCCCATCCCCTTTAAGCCAGTCTACGTTTTTTCCGTCGTCTATGATCTCCAAACAAAGAAAGTTTTTCTTTTGCTCTAGTGGTGTTATGCTCGCTTGGTTTTGTAATCTGACGTGGAATGGCTCAATCTGTGCAGCCTTATCTGTACTTTCGGAGAAGCGAAAAAGAGAAACAATATTTTATCAAATTCATGCCAGTGTTGCTGCGCGCAGACGACGTGCATGGATGAAAAAATAAACGAGTGTTTAATTAAACCTGGAATAAGGTCGTCTTTGTTTTTCAGTGTCGCTTCGTTATCCCGCCAGATACGGCAATTATAGCAGACAATATAAGACATCAAAAGTTTTGCTTTGCTTTGAATTCCGGCTCTAATTATTCCCATCAGGTAACCTAATTATGTTTGTTTTCCGCGTAACAACTCGGATTTCGGCGGCGGAATTTAAAATGGATGAGGAAATTTAGAGAAATCAGCCGGGATTACTCCGAAATGTTTAAGTAATTTACCCTGTTCAACTCTTGGAGCTAAATAAACAATTAATGCTGGCTCCGAAGAACTTCGCCGCGAAAACTTATGCAGAGGTATTGGATTCGTTGGTGTGGAACTATTTCTCCCGGTTTGGTTTGAATTAAATTGCTTGCGATTGTAATGGTGTAACCGCGCAGTGTCTGCTTTATAATGTTTCTATGAATATTCATATATCGAATCTGGCCTGGATATTTAAAAAGTAGTTTCCTAAATAATTATATTCTACATCTACGATCAGTGTAATATTGTTGACCTGCTCGCATATCATAATGATAACGTTATGGCCGTCAGTTTGATTGCCATACTGACTTACTTCATCAGACTCTAAATACTATAATGACTTCATTATAATACAAATTCATTACTAATGCTACTAACGAAATTGCTAACAGAGCATATTCGCTGTATTCGTTTTAAAATCTTTTGTTCATTTTTATCTTCAGTTATTTTATTAATTTTTGCGAGCAGATACAGTTTTGCATGCGATTCGGATATTAACTAGTCATTAGGGTCCAGATTTAATGATAAGACAATAAATCCACAAAACTGTAATGGTTCTCTAAACCAAACTTTGAAGCAAAGAGTATAAACAATAAGTTAAACTTAATTTTTTATAAAAAATGTATATTCCTAGATGTAACTGCCGAATTTGCGGAGACATCTGCAGTAGTGCAGTCGACTAGGTGGCGCGTGACTATCATTGTATAGTATTTGAGCAACTAAACGGTCGGTCTTATAAAGGCCACTGATATGACGTTAACTTTAATTCGCTGTTAAAATAAACAAAAACGCATCAAAACGTTGGCGATTATGACATTTTCTTCGTTAGTAAAGAAATGTTGATGCGTTTTTGTTTATTTTAACAGCGAATTAAAGTTAACGTCAGATTAGTGGCCCTTTATAAGACTGGCTGTAAGACTTTTTTAAACTAAGATAATAATTAGAGGCATGTCAGTGGGGTTTTATTATCCATAGACGTCTCACAAACATAAATATAAATTGCAGTACAGTGAGAGAAGAGTAATTATTTAATTAGCTGTGCACTATTAACTATTACACACAAACAGCTTGGAGTTATTTTAATAAATATTTATGAAAAAAAATCACCGGAAATATTGTTGCTATAAAGCAATAGGGCATTCGTATTTTAGCAATTTATTACTCTACACTTTAAAAATCAAAGAACAGTTGATGGTAGTGATGATAACTTTTATTTACATTTTGACCTGCTCAAAAATATTCAGCGTACCTCACTGAGTACTTGCACATTGTGTTACTATCTTCACAACGAGCACCATAATCATGATTTCCGAAACTCTGTTTTCAAAATCAGATATGGTTCTGGATTTTGACGTGAGAGGGCACATGCTACGATTTTGGCAAACGAAGCAGAACATCTCAACGGTTGGTTTCCTTGTTGGATTATTTGTTTAGATCTATGCGCTTCTGTTTTAGCTACTTCTAGTTATGGAGCAATACATTTTGTCGTGCGAGCCCAGGGCCCTTCTTTTCGTTTTACTAATTTGTGTTTCAATGTGATAGTTTTTGCAGTATTCATCAAATATCATATCCTCTTTACGTTTAAATAATTATCAGCATCACGTAGCGCTTACCTGTGTAGAGCTAATTACGTAGAATTATTTTGAAGCACTCAGACCACGGTTTACAAGCTGTCAATGACATATCAATTTTTGGGATGTATTTCACATACCATCCGAGTTACTATTATTTTGGTTTTTGATCTTTTAAAGCAATTCTGCATGTTGCACCTTGTAATGTAAAGTTTTGGATTTTGACATCATGCTAGTGACCGAACATCACGGTTGAGTTAAACTTAGCTAATCTCCCTACTTACAAGACATAGCCTTAATTTATTTTCTTTACCCGACATAATGAAACTAATGATGATTATTAATTAATTACTAAGCAATTTCCGGGCCATATAACGCCCTACTCTAAACCAAGAACTTGGAGTCATTAGATCTTTTTTGTTAATTATTAATTACATGAGACTGTTCTTGTATCTGTCGATTTAGTATCAAATTCAATCCGAACCATAAATTTACACTTTAATAGGCTATCACGGCTTTGCGCTTTTACCGAATAATCTGTTAGTAAAGAAAATTGCTAATTTTACAGTCAACTTCTGGTCTCTTTTTCATACTACGTATTTGTACTAAATATTCATAAATGTATTATATTCTTTGATGACTTTTAGAGTGACCCTGTTTACGAGTGTGATATTTTCCCGCTATTGGGATAATTAGTGTCCCTGTATTGTCGTGCTTTGTGTATGTACTACCGAGTACTCTTTGACTGATGATAGTTGTACTGCCATGATATTTATGCCTGCAAATTTTATTTGAGCCCTTGACATTCTTTCGTTTTTAGGGATTGGTTAGTAGCGCCTTTCGATGTATACATTTGTACAAAGTTGCGTTATTGACTAGCTTCGGCTGAGAAGTCGGCTGCCTTTGCTTCTCTCCTACTTACTGTCAGAGTGAGCTTTCAGCTTTCACGGTCATTGTCATGAAGTAACAAACGACTTATGGGATTGGACCGAGTCATTATTGAGGTTGAAGAACTCAACGTTTTACCTACTTTCGTACACCAGGCTGTTTCCATATCCCAATCCGATAACGTCCACGCTGAATTAAACCATCTCAAAAAGCTTTTAGGAACAACGATTATCGTCCTAGGGATATACAGCCTGCTTCAATCGCCATCTTCATCCATGGCACTCAAACTTCGTAAAACCGATCCTTCCGCAGCAATAGCCTTTTCTTGCCTATATTTACCAAGTCACCGATCGTGTAGGCAGGTCTTTTCGAAAACAAAACATTAAAATAGTATTCAAGCCCCCCGAACATAATCTCATAGGGTTCTTCCTTCACCTAAAGATAAATTAAACATCTAAAGTCACCTAAAGGTGGTTATAGAGTCCCTCGCTCTTGTAATGCTGTATACATTGGACGTTCAGTAAAAATTCGCATCTTTGAACACCAGCGTTGTCTCAAGTTGGTTCCCGTTTCATCATCATCTTCATCGAACACCAACGCGATACTCGTCATAAGAGCCTATTGGATGAATCTTTCATTAGCTGCAAATCCCCATTCTTGTTTAGCAGCAAAATTCGCCAAGCCATTGAGAGACTTTCCCCTTCCTTCTCTGTGGAAAGTGCTATTCTTTAAGCCCCACTCACCGTCACTCAACCGCGACGGCACTTTCGTATAAATTCTCGCCTTCCTCCTTACGATCGTTAGAAGGGTTTCGCCTGTGCTGTTGTTGAGTTACCGTGCTTTCATATCCTTTCCCTTGCAAGAGAGTTTCGCCTCTGGCGTAGTTTACACGTTGAGTTACCGTGCTCTTTTGTTTTCCTCATAATGAAGTCCCTTAGTGGGCGAAACGTTGAATTCTTCGACCTAAATAATGACACAGTTCAATCCGGGAAGTCGTTTGTTACCATAATGATATCCATTACGATTCTTATAACATAAATAACTATTATGAGCACTCTTATCAGCCTAATTATAATTATCTAAAGTAAAATACACCAATTTTCCATTGTTTGCATTTCTGAACGAATTCTCTAGGTTTTCTTGTCGAGATTCATATTGTTAACTATATGTTTGAATAATAGTGATGGTATTTTTATAGAGAGCGTGTGGCCAACTGGGAAAATGTTTGCGCTTGAAGTCGGCAGTTAGTGGGTTTGAACCCCACATCCGTACATTGTTAACATCAAATGCTCTGTGGCCATCACACCTAATACCTTTGGTGGTCGTGACCCTTGGAAAAGGCATTCTTCGTACTAACTCAATGGGATAAGCTAGCCACCTTTCTGGGTTCACGGCCGAAGAAGGCTTATAAAACCGTGGCATTAACAAACTATCAAGTTATATTACGAGGAAGAGGAAGGAATTTTTTATACATTTTTCCTATAAATTCTTAAACTTGAATATTGTATTTGGTTGCTAGCAAACGTGTTTTGTAAACAACGCATTTTTCGTATTATTTAATGATGATGTTCCACTATGTAAAAGTATGTGCCAGTCCCTCATTACTATATTTATTAGATATACATCAATAGGACGATTTCTCATTTTTGAAAACGATGTGTTGGTAGAATAAATTTTTGTTTCATAAAACCACGTTTTTTGCATCTATCAAAATGCATTGTTGAATCCACTACTACTATGAAATGCACATGGAATAAAGAATTTTGCTTCTTTTTATATTCTTCTATTTTTATACACTGATGCTTCTTAAATCTTATATTATAAAAGCCGATGCCGCCGGCCGTCCAGACCGTAAGCACAAGTGGCGCCGGCACACGCAGCATGAATGGCCTGCATACTACTACCACACGCGCGCTTGCTATATCGGTTTCTA
Source organism: Agriotes lineatus (assembly GCA_940337035.1). Lineage (NCBI taxonomy): Eukaryota > Metazoa > Arthropoda > Insecta > Coleoptera > Elateridae > Agriotes > Agriotes lineatus. The sequence goes on from CALNHX010005254.1 coordinate 53,832, forward strand.
TAAGCGCAGGTTTCTGTAAGCGCACATGCCGACCGCAAGCACGTGGCGCCGCCACACGCAGCCAGACGTAGGCTGGCTACGCGCGTTCTAGTTATTCTATAGACGAGCACATCGAGCACCCATACCAATACTTCTTTGCATTTTCTTATATAAGTTATTTCTTATCAAAATAATTTTTTTAGCTAAGCTTTTATATCGTTTCCTTTAAATGTCAGATAGTTGTGGTATTACACTTGGTCATATTAATCATTTACCCTGGTATATCATTTAAGTTCTGTTAACTAAACCTGAATACAGCTTATTTAATGACATTTTTAAACATAAAACCCTTTAGTCAAGTTGGGACATGCATCTTTCATTATTCTTAATTAAGTATTATTTTTTATGCGGCAAACTGTATATAAGTTATGTACATTGACAAATATTGATAGATTTTAATTTAATACGTCCTATTAACGTTATTTCACAGATTATTTCAGAACTTATTGATCAAGCATTAAATCGTTTACCTTATTTATAATAAATCCTTTTTTTCAGATAAGTTTCGCTACAATCTTTGAAAAACAACACTATTCTAATCTTATTTACAAATTTTATGGTACTACCTCACAAGCAATTAGATCGCTGCTACAGCCAATTGTAAACTCTAACCAGGTCCATAGCAACGTCCTCATAAGATTTACATTCTATGACGCTGACATTCCATTACTTTATAAAGTATAACCAAAAATTATTGTCGTATGGCTATGAAATAGTTCCTAATTTATGAATGCAACTACATTTATACTTAAATGTCAAACGTGACATTTGCTTTTTATGTGAGTTATAGTTACATTCATAAATTAGGAAGTATTCCATGGCCATACTAGATGAAAATAATTTTTGATCATACTATATGTACATGTCAATATATAGCCTACCTTTTTACTGAAAATTACACTATAACTAAAAATTATTCAATCTTCTTTGAATGCAATACATTGTTTATTATTTTACTTGAAAACGTCAAGAGAGTAAAACCTTCAAGATTATTTTGAGTCTAGAAAGTTAACCATTACTCGAATAGTACTGTAATATTGTTACGGCCTTATAGCCTAGTACAATATGCTCTTTCTTCCAGTAAAATATAACTTTCATGACTTGATATGAAATAACTGTTTAATAGCATAGCAATAAATTCTCCTAGCACCCAGTCTAGTTACAAAATTTTATATTTACTGTTACAAATTTTACTTATTAATTAAATTTAACACTATTATATATATTAATAGCTATTTTTCTACTGCACTGTATAGAAAGTCGGCTTTTGCGCCCTAGTTTTAGGAAACAAAACTGTCAATTTCCAACCAGCTAATTTAATGCCCGACGCGTTAGCGAAATAAAATGCATACATACATGGTGTGAGGTATGGCGTTATCGATGTTCCTTTTTAAATAGAAACCCCCTTTTTTTTATTACGGAATCTGAAAGAACGCATCTTTTTACTTACGGTAAGGTAATTTTCGGGTATAGGTCACATTACCAAAAATTAAGAAAAACACTTTAAATTTGCAAAATACTAAATTTGATTTTAAGAAGTGTGATTTTAGGCTTTTATCAATGACAGCAATTAACAAAAAACATATCGGTCGTCTTAGTTACTGTTAGGCAGACAACGGTGCACAATTTGTACATTTAATTTAGTTGTTTTAGAAATTACTAAACTTAGTAATTTTAAATAATTAGGAGATTATGAGTCAAAGTATTAAGTAAAATTTGCATGATTTATTTTTAAGGAAAAATAAAAATCATTAAGTCGTAAATCAATTTAATGATAAGACGTTTCGCACAATAAAATTGGCTTCATCAGTTTTTTATAAATTATGAAAACATTATTGAGAAGATAAAGTTATCAGTTTTTAATGAATTATGTTAATTTTATAATTGTATTAAAATTTTTGTAGATAATTATTTAAATCATTACGACTTTTTATATTATGTTAAATAATAACATTATTAAATAGTGAATTTTACATAAAATATTTGTATATGAACGTAATTAAACTTATAGCGTTATATATATATATATATATAATATATATATGTGCACGGCTATCTTACTTGCCTCCGAACATATGACAGACACCCACGCCTCCATGTCAAGGAACATGTTTTTCCATGTGTATTCCTCGTCAATCTCTTAAATAAGGTTTTCGTAACAGAGGCATCAAAAGAGGGGTAAGGAATTTTGATATTTGAGATATACAAAAAAATGGTGCACACAAAATAGCAACACAGCTCCGACTACACTGCTACAATGTGGCCTCCCATTGTATATCGCCGTGTTACACAATCGACATACTCACCTCCAGCAACGTTGCCGTTATGTTGCACCTTTTGCCGAAGGAATAAAAGTAGCGCGTCGTTTTGTTTTCGGATTTTTGGCACGGCGAACGTGATAACGTATCTAAACATCGCGCGGATGGCATTCTGCGTGTGTTAATAAATTCTTGTGGGTACCTAACATAGCTATATTACTACAAATAGCTTAATAAAATCAGTTGCCCTGTAGTTACTGAAATCTTGCGATATAATATTTGAGTTAAGAATTAATGAGTCACAATTCTTAGAAAAAACAACCAACAAAACTGCCACAATCATTTTTTAAAACTGAATTGTCATATTGTGTTGATTATCTTTTAGTGAAAAATATGGATACCAGAACAAGCTGCATAATACGAAGACTGAAAAATTAACGGTAACGGCGTACTCTCACAGAATTAACAACACTGAATTTTGGTAATCGAAGCATGGGGCTACTATACAGGGGCCGGCAACAAAGATATTTCGAAAACTACGAGAGTGACATAAAGTTCATATATATAGGTACTGTCAGATGCTGAATTCGCTCACTTGCCAAAATGGAATACTCAGACCTAAAGTCGTCCCATTGCCGAATTAATTTGCTCAGTTACAGTATTGACCAAATTCATTTCGGCATTTAAACAAATTGGGCATCTGAGTCAAATATATAAAAATTCTACGAGGTACGAAAGCGGTTGCACATCACATGATTATAAATGGTAGGTCAAAAAGAGTGGTGACCTAAACCTACTTTTTTTAAATAGAAGGCTCGATATTTAGGTAGCTTACAAGGAGTTTTCCATTGAAATGCTAATAATTTTAATATAAATTTGTATGGATCTACCGCCAACGGTTCTAGAGATATTAACGATTTTATGCAAAAAAAATGCTTAACTTTAGGTGGCTGTTGGGAAGTAACAGGAAACAATTCAATGAAAGAGAACGTTATCAAAATATGGGGTAAAAGTTTCTTCACGTTTCTAATAATACTGAAACAATAAAAGGAAACATTTGCTAATGCGAATTACATCAACTTGCAAATAACATTACCGGTGATGCGATTCGAACTACATCACCTGCAAATGCGATTTCAGTTCCACGCGTTTCTTCTACTGATCCGTGAAGGATCTCTCGGATCTGTGCAGTGCATGGCTGTATTAAACAGAACACACTTTTTGTTGTCCCTTTTTACTCTTACAACATTTGTCTTGTATCTCTTGGGCTCCATTTTCGTCAAGTGTAAAGCCCTGAGCTATGTGCAAATTACTGATTTTATCTGAGTCTAAATTAAAGCAAAATAAGCAAAAATTTTTTTAGTGCCCACTCTGTACCTATATGTTGTGTCTAAATATGCCTTTTTTCTTCAAGTGCAAAAACCTGAGATATGTGCAAATTATTACTTTCATTTAAGTAATAAGTATTGAGTTAAAGCAAAAATAGAAAGAATTTAATTTTCCTTATTTGCTCACCCCTGTATATATTTCTCCGAAATTTTCTCGATTTCATGCCAGGTAGACATATAATATGCATGCAAAGTATCGTCTTCCTCCAAAAAATAGTTTTAGAGTTATACCGACAAAAGACGGAATTGAAAAAGCGTTTCTTTGATATCTAGGGACCCTGGAAGTGAAGATCTGAAGAAATCTCAGAGGGTAATTTTTTATCGATTACAATACGCTCTTCGTCTTTTAGAAGAGGCAAGTAAAAACTAAAAATTAAGATGCTTTAATTCAAGGGATAACAAAAACCACCGAACAGAACAAAGAACCAGATTTAGACAATACAAATCCCGTAATGTAGATACAAGAAATAATGAACACGAAAAAACTAAAAATTCTGAATAAATTGATTCTACGAGTATTATCAAATGAAATCAGATTTTGAAAAAAAACAAACGAACACATCAAAATTATACAGTGGCCGTCAAAAGGTCGGCATCATATGGGAAAGTTTTTTATTTTTTATTTTTGAAAGGAAAATTTTAAACCTATTCAGCCCCTATCATACATACCGAGTGATTTTAAATTATTTAGAAAATGGCGTATTTCGAAATTGTCAAAATCTAAAAAGTGCTATTATTCGGAAATTAAGTAAGTTTTCAATGAGATTTCTTTAGAGTGTTAGTTTTAGCTAACTGAACAATCTCAAGTCCAGAAAACACACATTTTTCTTTAACTTTAGCTAAACTTTAATTTTTCAATTTTTTAAATATTTTTCAAAATTTCACATACCAACAGCTTGTGGCCGGCTGGGTGCTTGCGTGGCGCCAGCAGTGTAGTGGGTCCAAGCCCCACACCCGGGCATTGATAACCTCTTACGCTCTCCGGCCATCATACGAACACCTTTGATGGTCGTGCCCCTGCGAGGGCATTCTTCCTTAATTCAAGGGGTTAGGCTAGCCACCTACCCCGGCCGCGGATTAAGATGGCTTATAAAACCGCACTCAAGTGTGTGAAAGTAACAGGCTCTCAGCCTATATTAACAGGAAGAAGAAGAAGACATACCAAAACTTAATTTTAAAAATTGACATTTTTTATGTGAACACTAACGATTTAGGGCTATATTTGTAAAAAATAATATAAAATGTTAGTTACTCCTTTAGATTTTTTATTATTTACCGAAAAGTGATATGTTCGCATAATTTTTAAGTTTTTGATGCAATGCGCTTTTTAGGAGAAGTATTTTTAAATGATACTTAATATCTATTTAAATGGCTTCTTCCATAAAAACTCTAATCTAACCCTTTTAATGAATCCTGGAAATATTCCTTTACAGTTGTTTAAATGAGAAGATTTTTCTTTATACACTTTACATGTTCTAAAAATGCTTCTCATTCAGACAACTGTAAAAGACCGTTTACAGGATTTTTGGATTTTTTATAACAGTAATTCGCTAACAAGGTTCGAGTTTTAGAAGCCATTTAAATAGATATTAATAATCATTCAAAAATATTTCTCCTAAAAAGCAACTTGGATCAAAAACGTAAAAATTATGCGAACATATCAGTTTTCGGTAAATAATACAAAATCTAAACGAGCAATTAACATTTTATATTATTTTTTACAATTATAAATCTTGAAAGTCGTTACATAAAAAATTTTAATTTCAATATTAGGTCATGGTATGCGAAACTGAAAAATATTTAAAAAATTGAAAAAGCTAAAGCCTAAAGTTAAAAAAAATATGTGTTTTCTAAACTTGAGATTGTTCAGTTAATCAAAACTAACACACTCTAAAACAATCTCATTGCAATATTACTTAATTTCCGAAAAATAGCACTTTTTAGATTTTGACAATTTCGAAAAACGGAATTTTCTAAATAAGTAAGCGTCACTCGGTATATCTGCTAAGAGCTAAATAGGTTTTTAGACAAGCACAAATTATTGACGTGTAAAGTTTTTTTGAAAAATCTAAAATAATTTCTTTCTCATATGATGCCGACCTTTTGGGGGGTCACTGTATACCCAATACCTTCTTCCATGGGTATTAAAACTATACAAAGTGCTCGTAATTTGCAAATTTAATGATTTTGCCTTAGTAAATGAAGCACGTTATGTATCTCTGTGTTTCTTAAACACTCTTTTCAATAAACTTTCGCCTAATAGCTTATTTAGCACCCCTAAATTCAACTAGTTTTCAGATTTAATTTATTCCAGCATTTCTCGGGTTTTTGTGTCAGCAATGGCTGGATTTTTATTTTCTATACCTAGTTTGTGATTCCTTTAAATAAAGCATTTTAGGGGCCTTACACTGTTTTCTTATACTCACACTCGCATAGTTGGAAAACAGTTGAATTCAGAGTTATCCAGTAAGATATCAAAATAAATAGCTTTAAGGAGCATTTCAAAAATACTAAAATGTGTAGTGCGTTTCCTTTAAAAACCTTTGAAATCATTAAATTTGCAGACACCTTGTATAGTATGAATGCCGAGAATCACCATTTTACACTCGAAAGGCAATTCACAAAAAACGTAATGTTTTATTTTTTATTTCAGTATCTACAGCAGCTGCCTGAAGTTTAGCATTTTGTGCATAAAATCGGTAACATCTCCAAAACAGTTCATGTTAGACCCATACAAATTTATATTAAAACTATTGGTATTTCAATGCAAAGCTTTTAAGCTTCCTAAATATAGAGTAATAACTTTGGTTCGCCACACTTTTTGAGCCACCCTGTATAATCAGAAATATTTTAGTAATATGCAACACTTTCGTACCTTCAACTTTTATATAAGCTATTTTAATGTAAATCTCCTAGTTTTAGAGATATTTCCCACCCCGCATCGTTGACGGATCCTGTATTAAATGTCCAGTGGCAGGCGGTTGTATTGTATTTACTTAAATCCATTACTAGCGATAAGCCCCCGTGCGCGTTTGCCAAGTCTCTGAGGCGTAACAGTATGTTTCATAGATAGAGGCGAGTACTACTGGCGCACCTTGTTAGGTGTATATGTGTATTACATGGTCGCGCTATCTAGAATAACCTCTACCAACTGAAGTGTATAACTGAATATGTGTACTGTCAAACTCACCTCCATCAAAAAATTTGTTAAATCGATGCTTGTTGCACCATCTGTTGAATGGAACACTTATACATGGGGATACCTAGTCGCCTCCGATTTTTCGTACTGGCCTCCAAAAATGAGGCCAGTTCTTCGTTTCGACGTATGCTTTCGGAGGCGAGTTTGACGTTTTGCATATATATATATATATAGTAATTGCGGTAACAAATTTCTACTGCAAGTTCCGTACGTGTGTGCCGGCCAAACTTTTAGCCATTTGCTTCAGCTTTCCGAAATTTTAAACATCGAAGAATAAAATTGCTGCAGCTCGTCGACATTCCGACCTGATAGCGCATCAAGAATCCAGAAATGACCACAGCTGTCGACGATTGCAAGCTATCGCCCACTCTTACGAAGCTGCTTCCGATCTCTGTGAGTAGCGATTAATTCAATTTTAAAATGGATCTAAATAAATTGAATGCTGTTAGCACAATTGTATGGAAGGAAAGGCTAAAAGCTCAAGACCTGGAATTAAACAAAAAATATCGCATTTTAAAATTCAAGTCGGCATTTGCCAAAGCCGGCGGATTCTGATTTATTTTATGCGAACTGGAGTATGGAATCCTGTTTATGCCAAAAAGAATAGTATTCATTCTGACGAAAAATGATGTAATTGGAATGAACAAAAGGCGGCTGCACCTAGTCTATTTGGGGCTCGAAGAAATCGGAAAGCAATTCCCAACACTGTCAGTGAGCTTTGTAGAAGACGACACACAGCTCAACAACGACTCCAAAAAATTCGAAAGTGAAGAAACTGCTGCAGAAATTTCTCGAGAGCCTTTGGAAAACATGTAAATATTTTTTAATTAAATTTTTTGCATTTGCTTTGCATTAGTAAATAGTTGTTCAGATTGAATGTAGCGGTAAGTTACATTTAGAAAAGTTTTGCTAAAATTTTATTTTATTGCTGACTGCAAGCAGCTCGCTACTTGTGGAGAAGCTATTTTAAAATTAGTGGAAATATTCGATTGAAATTCAAACCATTTTAAATATTGTTAAATTTACGACGACGACGAAATTAGATTAAAATAAATGTAACTATGAATTCTAACGTAACACGTGATTTATCTAAAACAAAAAAAATTCTTAACTATAAAAATGTATATTTAATTTTTAAAATTATACAGATTTGAAAACAATTCTCCAACCACTCCGCCGTCACAGCTGAAATTTGTCGAAGACTTGAGCGAGGGGGAGGAGGAACAAAAGGAAAAAGCGCAAGGCAAATCGGAGTAGAAAAATTCCGAAGCTGAGGAATATATACGTAAATATTTTTAATTTTAGTTTTTACTTTGTGTTAGAGTAAGTAGTGTGCATGCATGGAGTCGAGCGCAAGTAGCAAGCATATTTTTATTGTACCGCATAATTTTTAGAGAAAGTTTTGCTACATTTTATTTTTATTACTGCACTAATTAGATGCAATTCCTCGAGCTAAATCGACCAGAGTTCAAAACATTTTAAATATTGTTAAATTTACGGGGGAACTAGATTAAAATCAATTTAACTATGGATTCTAATGCAATAAGTGATCCATCTACAAAAATTCTAAAAACTAGAAAAAATGCATATTTAATTTTAAAATTACATAAACACAAGCACAAACATATCAAGATTTGGGTTAAGTTCTGTAAAACAAATGAGTTACTTCTGAGGCAAGAATTGAAAAATTGTAAAAGTATAGGCAGCAAAAGGAGAATCGTAAATGAAATTTGCCATATGAAAAAGTTTAAAGTTCGCTTAAATAAATTATCTGTAAAAGACGTTAGTTGCTGACCCCTCAATACAATAGGATTTCGAGTTATTTGGGAAGATTATAAATCTGCGTTTCATCGTAGACTTACAACCGCTAGTATTTTTAATATAATGCATACCATAAACATGGGCCCTTTTCTTGAAGATTGTTATCAGCTAATTAAGACTCGTTTAAGGAACATTTCTAGAAAACAAAATTGTGTAGGCTGCTTTAAAATAAATTGTTCTTTCTGCGGCAAATTTTCTAAAGTAACTGAAGATGATTCGACACCCATAACAGATTGGAAATATTTTCATACCAAAAATGCCCTAATTGAAAATTTTTAAGTTTTCTTGACGGCCGGCTGGTTTGATGAAAATATTTCTGACAGAATATTAAATCAGTTAAGCGAATTTGAAAGTTCCGGCTCCGGATGGACATTCACGCACATCGATTCCTTACACGTAAACATAAATACATCTGAACTTTCATATAATTCAGGAGCTTCTTATATTGATTGGCCAATTCAAATTATACATAAGAAAGCTGTTATAAATTTGCAAAACGATGATTTGGCTTGCTTTTTTATCTCTGTAACGAGCGCTATTTGTAAGCCAACAGGTAAACCAAATCGTTTGAGCTTTTATCCTAGCTATAATTCTGTTTTAAATACGGCCGGATTTAAATTTCAACAAATGTATATATTTTAAAATTGAAAAAAGGGGCATTTATTACAACAAAAGTAAAATTAGATGTGCATGTAAATTTATTAATGATTGAGGAAAATTATGAAGATGAATATGATTATGAATCTTGCCGACGTAACCGCAACCGCGCTGCAGATTATTGTAATAATTTTGCCGGCGATGGTGGCAGTGATGATGATGATTTGGTTTACTTAATTATAAAAAAAATAATCGAAACAAAAGAAGAAACATTTTTGTTGGATTAAAAATCTTTCACGTTTAGTAAGTTCGCAAATTAGTAAACATAACGGCCGATTACATATTTGCGACAGATGTCTTCAGTATTTTCATAGCAAAACTATCTTAGTTAAACATACACGAGATTGTATACTTTTAAATACATGCAAAGTTACTCTGCCTAACGAAAGAAATAAATTTCTCAAGTTTAAAAACTATAGAAATAGTATTGATGTGCCATTTACTATATGTGCGGACGTAGAAAGTCTCTTAAAGCACATTGATGCCGCTTCGTCTAAATTGCAAAGTAATCCAAAATGTAAAACTTTATAGTATCAGAGGCATAAATCTTTCAGTATCGGATATTACTTCCACAGCCATTTCGATAGCAACCTGTCATATTTTAAACAGTACAGAAGAGCAAAATGTTCGGAATGGTTTGTAGACGAACTTCAGTTGCAGAAATTTTTGCAGATTATTTTTTATAGAAGTTCCCATGGATCTTACGACAGTAACCTTAAAAATCTTTGGATTTATAATGTCACATTTGTGAAGAAGCTTTTGAAATTATTGAGAAAATTTGCCGCGATCACTACCACATCACCGGCAATTTTAGAGGTTACAGCCACAGTAACTGCAACCTGAATTATCGCCTATTTCCGGTAATCCGGTTAATTTGGCGGTCGTGGCGTGTAAGTGACGGAGTGAACGCGCGCTAATAAAGTTAAGAAATTTGGAGAGTTCCCTACATTAATAAATAGTGAAAGTGGGTGAAACATTCAAGAAAGAAGAAGGCAATACGAATGTACAAAAGCAGCACGCAAACAGCACAGGAAGCTAAGAAACAGGTGCATAAAAGCTAGCGCTAATAGAGGCGAGCTTCGCGGAGCAATCGGACGAGGCCGCGCTATCAACGGATAAGAATTGCAGCTGATCTATTGCGACTGCGAACACAAAATAAAACATTGTAAACATGGGAGTAAACAACGAAGACATGAAAAAGATTCAGGATATGTTCGAGGAAATTACAAAAAAACTGACAGGCATGGAGGAGAAGCTGGAAAATTATGCAATGGAAATCAAGGTACTTAAACGCGAAAATAAGCAACTGAAGGACCAAACAACAAAACAGGGCATAGAAATTGAATACCTAGAAAGGGAAATCAAGAGAAAAAATATAGTTATAAAGGGAATAATTGAGAAAGAGGAAGAAAGCGAAGATGAAACTAAAGGCAAAGTTAAAGAGCTAATTAAAAAATGGGAATCGAAATAAATATGGAATCGGAGGTGGACGAAATAAGGAGAATTGGGAAGGCTAATCAACAACGAAATAGGCCAATACTGGTGAAATTTATAAAAGGAAAGAAAAAAATAGAAATCCTAAAACAAACAAGCGTTTTAAAAGGCACAAAAATATGGATTGATGAGGACTTCACGAAAAAAACCCAAAACGAACGAATAGAGCTAATACCGTATTTGAAACAGGCAAGAGCGAAGGGACACAAGGCGCAGATGAGATACAATAAACTGATAGTCAATGACACAAGCTACGGAATCGAAGACCTAAAAATGTTGGATGCAGAAAGTATGAATAATGCTGATAATAAAAGAACAGTCAGCGAGCGCTCCCCGGACGGGGATAGCTTCGAAGAGCAGATGCAAAAAATAACAAAAACCGGTAGACAAAAATAGCTAGAAATAATGCATCCAGGCAACGGTAAAGATTACGACACTGGCAACGGAAATGGCAATGCAACGGTAAGACGGAATAAAAAGCAAAAAAGGGGGAAAAGTGATATAGCACTCGGAACCTGGAATGTTCGTAGTCTAGGAGTAGTAGGAAAATTACAAAATTTAATAGGAGAAATAAAAAAATACAATGTTGGAATATTAGCAATCCAAGAAACCGGATGGAAGGATAATGGCATTATGGATGTAGAAGAATTCACAATTTGTTATAGTGGAGGAGAAAAGGAGAAATTAGGGGTAGGCTTTATAATACATGAAAAATACAGAAAAAACATAATCCAGTTTACCCCAGTCGACGAAAGACTGGCAGTATTAAAAATAAAGACGACTTTTAATAATATGGTTATAATAAACGTACATAGCCCGACTGAAGTATTGAAAAAAAACTTCGAACAACAAAGGCGGCAAACCCAGCACGAGAACCAGAATAAACAAGAAATTGAAGAAAAATGGGAAACTATAAAAAATATAATCTTGAAAACGACGGAAGAGATAGTAGGGTACAACAAAAAGAAAAGGAATAAATGGTTCGATGAAGAATGCGAACAGGCAATTACACACAGAAACGAAGCAAGAAAAAAAATGCTAGGAGCCACATCCATAGAAATCATAGAAATTTTCAAAGAGAAAAGAAGGATAGCAAATGCTAAATGTAGAGAAAAAAGAGAAAGTACAAACAGAAAATACTAGAAGAAATGGAAAGAAGCGGGGCTAGAAACAACACCAGAAAATTTTACAAAGAGGTAAAGCAACAGAAAAGAGGTTTCCAATCAAGAACACAGCTATGTAAGGATGAAGAAGGGAAATTAATTGGAAGCAAAGCAGAAATACTCAGAAGATGGCAAGAATATTTTGAAAAACTTCTAAATGCAGGTACTGCTAAGGAAACGGAAGAAACATGGGAGGATCGAGGAGATGCAGATAAAATAAGTCCACCAACGCGAGAAGAAGTTGAAAAGGTACTAAAAGCACAAAAAAATCACACAGCCCCAGGAGAAGATCAAATATCAACGGAAATGATGAAATATGGAGGACCAACGGTAGTAAAAGAAATGCATAAACTAGTACAACAAATATGGGAGGAAGAAACAATGCCCAAGGAATGGAATGTGGCAATCATATGTCCAATTCATAAAAGCGGAGATAGAGCGACCTGTGGAAATTACAGAAGAATAGCGCTACTTAATGTGGGCTATAAAGTACTGAGCAAATTAATAGGTAAAGAACTAAACATGTGGATGGAAAAGACAGTCGGAGACTACCAGTGTGGCTTTAGAAAAGACAGAGCAACCACAGACCAGATATTTACAATCAGGCAAATAATGGAAAAGTTCAGGGAGTACAACATCGAACTCCACCACCTATTCATAAATTTTCAGAAAGCATATGACACAATAATCAGGAAAGAATTATATACCGGGCTAGACGAGCTAAAAGTACCGAGGAAACTTATAAGACTAGTAAAAATGTGCCTTACAGACACCAAAGCCAAGGTCAGGATACAAGGGCATCTGTCGGCTGATTTCGGTATTGACAGTGGGTTAAGACAAGGAGATGCGATGTCAAGTACACTATTTAACTTTGCCTTGGAAAGGGTAATACGAAGAGTACCTGTGAATCCCGGAGGCACGTTATACAATAGACAATGCACAATATTGGCATATGCCGATGATATCGACATTATAAGCAGAACAACGCAGGATCTGAAAGAAGTAGGGTCCCACCTCGAAGAAGCGGCGGCCACACAGGGACTACAAATAAATACGATAAAAACAAAGTATATGATAACCGCAAGAGAGAAAGGTAGATACGACAATGTTTCAGATATCGTAATAAATCAAAAAAGATATGAGAGAACCAACAAATTTAAATACCTAGGTTCAATAATCAACGAGGAGAATGAAATAGGGGAAGAGGTGAATGGGCGAATTGTAGCGGGTAATAAATGCTATTTCGGGCTAAGAGACATACTAAAATCTAGTGTATTATCAGTGAAAAATAAAGTGAAAATATACAAAACAGTTATTAAACCCGTAGTGACATACGCGGCGGAAACCTGGTGCATAACAAGAAAAGAGATGAAAAGGCTCGACACGTGGGAAAGGAAGATCCTAAGGAAAATATACGTACCAGTGAAGGAGAACGATGAATGGCGTATACTAACAAACTTGGAACTGAAAGCACGATACGGGGAAGCAAGTATATCTGCCGAGATCAGAAGTAAACGCATAAGTTGGCTTGGACACGTAGAACGTATGATGCCCTCCAGAGGAGTTAAGAAGATTCTAGAAAAAAAACCAGAAGGCAAAAGAAGCAGGGGAAGACCAAGACTCAGGTGGTTAGAAGAAGTGCAACAAGATCTGGAAATGTTAGAGGTCACAAGATGGAGGAAGAAAGCAAAGAACCGCAAAGAGTGGAAAAATATTGTAGAAGAAGTCAAAAAACTGGAGAGGGAATAAGGAATAACCAGAAATCACATGCCCACAACCGCACTAGCAGTTATGACAACTAAGAAGAGGAGTCGAGCCCCTCCAGGGCATGCTACCAGGAGGGTTGAGCGCGGGTGACTACCGCGTCTCGCAAAAAGTAAAGTTTAGAAACCCCGTTGGGAGGTCCAAGGCCTACAGGGCCTGAAGAACCGTGGAGTAAGTATTTCCGGTAATCCCTATAGTTTTTCACAATTTTAGCAATTACGATTGCCATTTTGTTATCAAAAAGGTTGCCATCCACGTAGAAGGTAAAATTGAACTCATTCCTATAAATAATAAAAGGTATATATCTGTCAAAAAAACTTGGGGCAAATCAGGGCTAAAATTTAGATTTATAGATTCTTTTAGATTTATGGATTCGTCTCTGAACGAATTATCGTCTTATTTGCAAGAACAAGATTTTAAAATTTTTAAAGATATGAATCAAAATTTATGACGCTAAAAATTACAGCTATTAATGAGAAAAGGAGTATTTCCCTACCAATATGTTGATAGTTGTGAGAAATTGTCGGAAACATCATTGCCGGATATAAATAAATTTTACAGTTCTCTTACACTAAAAAAACATTTCTCAGCAAGACTATAACCATGCATTAATGTGTAGAATAAATTTGATATAAATAATTTAGGCGATTATAGCAACCTTTATTTGAAAACTGACATTTTACTTCTAGCAGATGTGTTTCAAAATTTTAGGAAAATGTGTAAGAATATTTTCGGCCTAAATGTGATGAATTATTACACTATTTCTGGTTTCGCGTGGGACGCTGCCTTAAGAAAACTAGCGTTACTATTGAGTTATTGACATATGTGGATATGCTATTATTTATAGAACGAGAAATACGATGCGAAATAAGCCAAGTTGTTAAACAAAATAGCGATGCTAATAATAAGTACATGCAAAACTATAATGCAGCTTTGCCTTCCAAATATTTTTTTTTAGATATTAACAACTTGTACGGCCTCGCAATGTGCGAAGCATTGCTTTATGCCAATTTTTAATGGTTAACTCCTGAGGATATTGAAAAGTTTGATGTTATTTTTGTAGCAGATGATAGCAGTTCAGGATATATTATAGAAGCTGATATTCACTATCCACAATATTTGCATGATGATCATAAAGATTTGCCATTCTGCTCTGAAAATAAAATCCCTAACAGTCGGTCTTATAAAGCTTAATTTAACAACGGATTAGTTAATTGATTGTTAAATTTAATTCGTTGTTAACCCTGATGTGTGTCTTGTAAAGGTAATCGCGATGTTAGAGTTCTCTGATTAACTAACTTCGCTTTAAAAATTAATTGATTGTTAAAGTTTATTTGACCAATGAGCGGCCTGGATTTTTAGCAATTGTCTAGCGTTGTTAAATAATTATGACAGGCGGTTATTAAAAAGTTTTGCTCCATATTTACGGTTTCAAATATCAAAAACAATGGATTGCAAGCGCAAGAGAGGTAAAAACTTTTCTGAAAGCGAAATTCAAGATCTTTTAGGGATAGTCGGAAGGTAAGCGCAATTAAACTAGTATTTTAATGACAAGAACTGTATTGATATTTGTGTGTTTATTTTTATAGGTATGCACACATCATATATAATAAAGAGACGAATAAAGTTTCTATAAAGGAAAAAACGGAGACCTGGGGAAAAATTTCGAAAGAATTTTGTTCGAGGCACGTAGACCCCTCGAAGTTGTTCGCGGCTGCGTACTGCCTACACTAATTTTAAGCGGGAAAAGAGAAAGGCCGTAAGCGAGAAAAATGTAATTACAATTGTCGAGTTAATACGTAAATAGATTAACAAATCGTTCATGTTTCTCTTGCTCCGTTTAGCACTGACAAAATAATTCATATATAATAAATAGCACAGAATAAATACCTGTATTTATTCTGTGATAAGTGTTCCAAATTTTTATAACCTCAAATTTGTTTGCTATAACCTCACTTGCAGAACCAATTTCATTTGCGTCTCTGAAGGTTACCACGATTGGTAAAGTATAAAAGCTATGCATTTTCTCTGCATAGTGTAATTACTACTTACTACATGAAAAATAGTATTCACATGGAGAAACATTAACAAAGCAGTGTAGTTCTGGACTTTGTTGTATAATTACGAATAATAGGCCATTTTCACTATAATGTTGGTGAAGCTAATAGGAGCATTTTGTTAGAATTTGTAAATTTGTTTCATAGTTCTCCATTGTAATGGCGTTTTCTGCGTTTTTTTAGCAAAGCAGTTACTCCAAAAAGTTAAAATCTGCTGATGTTGACCAACAGGAGGTGGAGGATGAAACTGCCGCGGTAATCAAATTTAATTGCAAAAATTATATAAATGTATGTCGTTAATAAGAAACCTAAAATGGAAATTACTTTTAAAAATGTGTACCCCTATGGAATTTTTGTGGTGTTATTTCAACTATCTAGTTACTTATCATTACTTTATCAGAACTTAATGTTGGCATAAGTAACTTAGTACAGTTGAACATTTTGGACTCTGTTAATTTAAATATAAATTGGGAAAACCTCATTATTCACGTTATTTAGTGACTAAGGGTAAGGCCATGCTTGCGTTTTAGTCGCTGCGACCATGTCACAGACATATAAAATTTTCTGGCCGGGTCATATTATAATACTGCATTAGAAACAATCTGAGAAGCCGCGTGGCGCTGTTGAGTAAGCGCCATACTTGCATTAAGCAAGTCCTCGGTTCGAATCCCGCGGGGGTCGGAATTTTTCCGCCTTGGTAATTGGAATCAGGCTCGGTAAGACCATTCACAGTTGGGCACCAAATTAACTGTGCTCTACTTAGAACTACAGACCTAAGAGATAGAGTAACAAGGTCAACACATCACCAATACACACACTTCATACAATGGTTGCTGCGCAAGCACCAAAGGCGCGATCCAACTCTGTATCTCGAATCTGGGGCAAGTTGATCATTGTACCGCCAGATGCCAGCGCATAAAGCACCAGCCTCGACACCGGAAGGTAAATGAGGTTACAGATAATACATACATACATAGAAACAATATGTCGTGACGCTGGCAAAACTGTCTTCAGAGCGTTTTTAACATAGGTCCCTGTCGCGGGTCGCATACATGGCCACCTATATTAGAATCTATGGAACACATAATTGCGACACGATCGCTGCGAGCATAGCCTTACCCTTAGTTTCAGTTGTATACAGCTGATAACGGCCACACCTACAAATAAAAAATCATTGAAACAGTTATTAAAATGTTAAACAATTACAAATTGTTAACCTGAATTATTACTGTGCAATTTGTTTACATTTTTGTCAAAATACATGTTTACATACATATTACCTAAATGTTTCATTTTCAGGGTCCACAGATAATGCAAAATTTTTCAGGAATTGGGAAAGGAATCTAGAAAAGAAGCCACAGAAAAGAAAGAAAGTACCTAGGTGTAAATTAAAACATTAGGGTATATGTTATCACTGGTTTATAGCCTGTGGTAGTAATAGCATTTTACAATCGGGATCATATTATCTTCTCTACATGAAATTAATTAGGAAATAAACCATATCTACAGATTGTGTGTAATTTTTTTGATCAGGAAAAGTACCTTTTCTCTTCTAAATACATCAAAATATTATTAAGGAAAGGTGTTTAGAATGTAAAATTATGATTCCATGCAAAATTTCAGAAATAATGGCTTACTTTTATGAAACCGTGTGTATTCTATGAAGTACGTTTCTTATAAACATAAGTGATCCAATATTTCTGACATTTGTCATAGGGCCATAACAATACATTCCGAACAATTTTTCTTGATGACATTTTTACGTATTTACAACACAAAAAGCACTTTACCTGAATAAAAAATGTCTTTTTATATACAATCAGAGCTTATATTGACCAATCCAACATTTTAGTAATAAGATTTTTTATTTAAATTCTATGAAGAATATCACCACGTATAGCTTTTTTGCCAATACACTCTGTATATCAGGACTCCCACATGTGGAACACTAATTAATGGAATATACACTCTTCTAAAAATAAATTCCTGATTTTCTCATGATAGAAATGTACACTTCTGTGCAATAAAATCAAGGACAAGTCTTATGACTGTTTTTCACAATATTCTAGTTTGTATAATTCGGGTCTATTTTGATTGCCTAGCAGCAGTTTTAATAAATGATAAAACACCATAACTTGAAAATAACACCTTTATTAAAAGACACAAACTAAGTCCTTACAAAAATAAAACGCTATTAATAAATACAACAAAGCCGTGTGTGCTTAATTTTATTGCACAGAAGTGTACAATCAAATGTGCCTACCTCTTAATTACATTTTTTCTTTGCATTTACAGAAGGAATTGTATAAAACTGGAGGTGGAGGCTACAAAGGAGAATTAGGAGCAACTGGGGCACAGCTCGTTGCATTCCTTGAAAATGAGGCTGAACCTCTAAGCAACGCGTATGACGATGCTACCCTATATTATGGTATGAAACCTTGCTACTTTAAATTATCTATAACATGCCAAAGAAACGAAATTATTATGATTGTATTATGAAAAAATGACAATAGGTTTCAAAATGAAGGTAGTAGGTACCTACCGTTTTATTTTGTTATGAAATTGTCGAATGCTATTTACATAAATAACATTGATACAATGTAGAGGTCCTTTATACTGATTATTATAAAGAAATTAATCATTTCTATCTGTTAGGTGATGCCAATGAATATGTTTTTCACCACAAATCCCCTTCCCATCCATCGCCAAGTCCATCTGTACAAGATCCCCTTCCTTCATCCATTCCCGTTGGATTGACTGCATGTTCAATACAAAGGAGTTCTGAAGAGCTCAGAACCGAATATTATCGAAAAAAGATAGAACTCGTTTGTGCTGAACATGCAATCAAAAAGGAACAACACGAGGAGGAAATGAAGATGAAGAAAGAGCTACATGAGCTGCAGAAAAAAAATTAAATTTAGAAATATGTTTATTAGAAAGTCAAGTTAATTTGAAACAAAAATAAATACTGATTAAGTTTGAGTTGTTGATGTTTATTCTACTTATATTACTTTTACTGAAATAGCATGATCAAATTGAAGAAAGACGATTTTTATGGCTAATATTGACAAAAAAATAAAAAAATCAGATAGGTTCCGTTTCTGTTAATTCCATGGTGAATAGTCACATTAATGTTAATAATTTGATTTCTGTCAAAAATGACATAAAATTTTATCATTTTTTTGTACTTTTTTTCTGTAAAATAGTAATTTTTCCAATACCTAGCTGTAAAGTTGTGGTTTATCTATTAGAATCTCCATGGTAAAATAACATTTTAAGGATAAGGGTGGATAAAATGGTAGTTTATTCAATAGCGAATAAAATAGTCCATCATCCATAGCAACTTACAAAATACATATGCGTATCTTGGTAACTAGTACAAAACCAGATATGATTACTTATTTATAGTTATTTAACCAACAAGTGTGTTAATGAAGGCGATTAATAATCGAAACTGTTTAAAGCACGAATGAGCGATAGCGAGTGAGTGCCTGTAATAGTTGAGGTTATTAATCGCCCATTAACAAACGAGTTGATTACAAAATTTTTTTGTTGGCCGCAAAATCTCTTTTTGTAGTGAAAAATTTGATTAATACAACTAACCTTTATGCAAAATGGAAAAGAGTGTATTAATAAAAAATAGTGTATTAATGACATTTATTAATCCATTCTTTTTTTAGGAAAAATAATTCATTAATATTGAAATTAACAAGTGGTCAACGAAAAAAATTATTAATTTTTAAAATTTATTTATATAATTAAATGCAGATATTGGAAAATATATAAATATACAGGGTGAGGCACATAAAGTGTTGCAGAGCTATAGCACTCAAACTATTGATCACATCCAAAAATGTTTCAGACAAAAGTTTCAGTGTTCGAGAAGGCCGTCATACTGGACCCCCCTATTTTTTTTATCGGTGGAGGCGTTGAAACTACGTCAAGGTCAACTCCACTTTTTTAAATGGAACCATGTATTTTTTTTCGATGACATTATTACCAATTTGAAGACAAATTCAGCGACCTAAAACAGAAGGTCATTCTAGTCACGAAAAGTATAAAAATAGTCGAAAAATCGAAAAATGCAACAGTGCAACAAACACGAGTCAACACGACGGTGCACAACCCCATTATGCTCTGTGTTCAAGACAAGTGATGAATGAGATTTTTGGCGAAAAGTGGATAGGACGAGGCGGTCCTGTAGCTTGGCCACCTCGATCGCCAGATCTAACATCAGCAGATTACTTTTTATGGGGTTTTGTCAAAGATCGCGTAATGGCGGTAGCACCTACCACGCCTGACGACATGAAAGACAGAATACGACGAGCATGTACCGAAAATACACCACAAATGTTAGCTGAAGTTAGACGGTCTTTTCGTCAGCGAATTAACAAGTGCTTACAAGTCGAGGGTCATCACTTCGAGCATCTTCTGTAGGTAGAACCAAACCAAGGTTAGTGGATCCTTTGAAAGTGATTATTCCGATATTTTTCGATTTTTTGACTATCTTCATACTTTGCTAACTAGAATGACCTTGTGTTGCAGGTAGCTGAATTTGTCTTAAAATCGGTAATAATGTCATTGAAAAAAAAATACATAGTTCCATTTAAAAATCTGGAGTTGACCTTGACGTAGCTTCAGCGCCTCCACCGATAAAAAAATAGGGTGGTCCAGTATGACGGCCTTCTCGAACACTGAAACTTTTGTCTGAAACATTTTTGGATATGATCAATAGTTTGAGTGCTATTGCTCTGTAACACTTTATGTGCCTCACCCTGTATATGCCATAAGTGAATAAAGAGATTTTATCCATTCGGGAAATTAGCTCATGAGGCAGAACTCGGTGAGTAAAATATTCCCCCTATGAATAAAATATCTCTGTATTCACATGTACCATACAATATATTATCATAGTAGTCTTGATTTTACTGTATTGAGTCAAAGAAAGTTTACTTTCCTGATCCAAAAACTTTCAGCAATAGATAAAAAATACAGACGATTTCAGAAAAATGTAATTTTTGTTGTTTGTTTTGTAACATTAATCGAGGCATTTATCTTGCAAAAACTGTAGCCAGTAGTGCATTTCTAGCAGCAACATTTGGTCTGATGTTGTTATTTTCCAGAACCGGCACCTCATTTAATGCTTCTGGATTAACTACATTCAGGTCTACAGGAGGATTTTCATCTTTCAACTGTAGTGCAATATTATGGAGTGTGAAACATGCAATTATTACTGCAAGATTTGTGGACATCTTTAGTCGCAATCCCAGTGCCAGACATGGAAATCTGCGTTTAATATTTCTGAAACATTTTTCAATGGGGTTCCTTGTTGCAATGTGAGACCGATTATAGGCCTGTTCGGATGCATTTTGAGGATTCAAAATTGGTGTCAAAAGATAATTCTTACAAGGATACCCATTGTCACCTAGTAAATATGAAGTGACATAGTCACCATTCTCAAAATGAGTTCTGAGCGGCCCATCATTAAATATTGTGCTGTCATGGACCGAGCCTTGATGTCTAGCAGTGATATGTAACACTTTCAAACTAGCATCACAAACAGCTTGACAGTTGATAGAAAAATAGCCCTTCCTGTTTCTGAATGTTTCTGCATTTGGTCCACCAGGTGATTGAATTTTCACATGTGTGCAGTCGATCGCACCAATCACACCAGGAAATCCACGAATTTCGTAAAAAATGGTTTTAATTTTGTTCAATTCTTGTGGTGTTGATGGCATATTTATATATTCTTGTTTTAGTAGAGCAATATAATGTGTTACCCTTCTAATGATTGTGCTCACGGATTGTTTCGATATCATAGTATGATCTACTACCAGCTGTTGAAATGCTCCAGTTGCGTAAAACCGCAATGTAATGCAAATTTTCAGAACAGCTGGTATAGCTTTGTTTTGTTTTATTTGAGGCTCTATGTGTCTCCCAAATTTTTCGAGCAAAAACAACGGAGTTTTTTGAGAAACGATATCTCATTTTAAATTCCATTTCGTTATATATATCCATTGGATTATTACGATTTCGAAAAATTCTAGGTCTTCGAACACGAACCCTATTTTCAGGTACATAATCATCGAGATACTCATCTTCTGAACATAGATCTGACGAGTCCCACATTTTGCTAAAATATACTGTTATTATATATGTACTGTTATATGTATTTGGTAAAATAAATGAAAATACCTATTTATTTTGTACTTCTTACTTCACTTTTGTTAAGGAAAAGTGAATATTTTGTAACTTTATAGTTTAATTTTAAATTTTATGTAGCATTAATTCACAAACTGCCAAGTTAATCGGTCAATTTCTAGCAATTAACTTAATTCAACGTTAAAGTGTATTTAATCTATCGTTAAGCTAACATGGGCTTTATAAGACTCAAACCTACGTTAACTCTGTCGTTAGTGAGTTAACAAAGAACTTAATCCAGAACTAAATTTTAATTTAACATTGCTATTATAGTACCCAAACTCCACGTTAACTTATTTAACCTTTTGTTAAATATTTAATCGCCACGTTAAATGTTTTATAAGACCGGCTGTATAGGTTCTAAATACCCTCAGCTAATGACAACTTTACACGACAAAGAAAAATATGTTATTCATTATCGCAATCTCAAGCAGTGTATACAAGCCGGATTAGTTGTGACAAAAATATATCGCATCCTGAAATTTAGTCAGAGCCCTTGGCTAAAACCCTATATAGACTTAAATTCCGATTTAAGAGCAAAAGCCGATAATGAATTTAAAAAATATTTTCATAAAAAGATGAACAATGCTGTATATGGAAAGACGATGAAAAATGTGCGACGTCGTAAAGATATTAAATTAGTAAGCAAATGGAGCGGTCGCTATGGCGCTCAATACTACATTTCCAAACCTAATTTTCACAATAGAATTATCATTAGCAAAAAATTAGTCACAATTGAACTTAACAAAACGGAAATTTTATTTAATAAGCCCATTTATGGGGGAATGGCAATTTTAGATATATCTAAAATATTTATGTACGACTTTCACTACCAATACATGATGCGCAAATTTAAACACAATCTTCTGTATACAGATACGGATTCTTTTTTGTATGAAATTTATACAGACGATTTTTATCAAAATATAAAAGAAAACATACACTGGTATGATACTAGCGATTATAAACCTGATAACATTTATGGAATGCCTTTGGCAAATAAAAAGAAGGTAGGGCTTATGAAAGATGAGATGAGGGGAGAAATAATAACAGATTTTTTAGTGCTTAACTCATAAATGTATAGCCTAAAGGTAAATAATAAGAGTCAAATTAAAAAGGTAAAAAGCATTGTTAGGCATTCGATTAGGGAAAAGTTGTCATTTACTAACTACTATGAATTATTAACTCGAGAAATTGCAATTTCTTGCGATCAAAATCGAATCAGATCATATAAACACAAAGTATATACGACAAAGCAAAATAAAATTGCACTTGGCGCAAACGATGACAAAAGATACATTACAGCTGACGATATCACCACATTGCCTTGGGCTCATTACAAAATTGTCGAAGAACTGTGAACTAGCCAAGGAGCTGCTGTACAGCTTCTACGTTTTAATAACTTGCTGCTGATGTTTGTTACGATTGCTGTTGTTGCGTGCAACACTTTAATTAATATTATTAGCTTTAGTTTGTTGCATTGTATTTGACAATAAATGATCAATGCTTGGATCATATGATAATAAATGTATATTAATCTACATCTAGTGAACTGAATTAATTTTATTTGTGTATGTGATTATATTCTTGCTTTATAGTTACATTTCAATAATTGTATTGTATTTGTCAATAAATTTATAAAATCAATTTTGTATTTTAAAATAAATTATCAATACTGGATTGTATGATAATAAAATGGATATTAATCTGTGTCTAGTAAATGAGCTAATTTTATACTTATTTTGCAAATATATTTTCTAATATGGGCCTTCTATATTTGTGTATGTAATTATATTCTAGCTCTATAGTTACATTTTAATAATTGTATTGCATTTTGAAAATAAATTTATAAAAACAATTTTGTATTTTATTCTGTGTGTGTGTGTATGTGGATTATTATATAAATATAAGAGTTAAAGTGCTGACTGGTTGGAATGTGCGTTGGCACCAACGTGCAGGTATAGGAAATCAAACAAGAAATTAACTTAATACAGCATTTATTTTCTTAAAACACAAATTGCATTTCAATATCGCTAAATTAAGTATTACACGTAATTCTTAAAATAAAATAAAATAAATAGCCATTCTTAAAAATACTTTTAAATAATGCAACTTATAGATATTACTTTATGGCAATTTCATTCTGCTCCACATCCTCCGCCATCCCCCCCTTCCTCCTGCGGTAAAAGGCCGTTCATATCAATTCACGATTTCTCATTGAGTCCCAACCATTTTACGTAAACTCGATTTCCTTTTCTTTTCAAAACCTTCTCGATCAAGTAGGTGTCAGGATGTTTAGTTTTTTGCAGCTCCAGTTGGTAGAAAGCGCCAGAAATGGGATTATGTTTTGAATCCTCTAGTGGTCTAGTTTATATGTAACAGGATCGGTTTCTTAAACTTTTGTAATGCCAAATAATTCCAACCCCCACTTTGGCGTAAATCTTCGAGAAAATACACCCTTGTGCTTGCTAATTCTTACGACATCTCCAATTTTGAACTTAGGTTTGCGTCGAATAATTTTAAAAGTTTTGTCCTTGTAGGCTAATAATTCAGTATCAGGTTTAACATCTATCGGAGCCGTTTGAATTGTCCTATGTTTCGTCTTATTATACAACATAACTGCATCTTGAAGTATATCAAACCATTTGTAATTTCCGCGTACATTAAATGTTGAATATTTTACTAGCATATCCCTAGCCGCTGCATCAAAAGCTGATTGAACATAGTTTTTAGTTGACAAGTCTGAATCGTCGATTGGATCTGCAGCCACAACTAATCTCCTTTTTCGAATGTTAATAATATTTTGCTCGTCGTTTACAATTAAAGTGCTCTTTTTATTTGCTACATCACAATCTTCTTGTGGATCACCAACATTAGCAATTATTTGCCTTCAATATTGAAATTTCCGTCGGGCAATAATTTGAAGCTAACACCGGCCTGCCCTTGTAGCCGTTGTTGTACTTTAACATTGTTGACACTTACATGTTGATATTCGCTTCCAAACTTATCAACTACCATCTTTACTTTGTTGTTGTTGTCTCTACTGTTACAGCTGCTATACTACTACTACTACTACTACGAAGGATTTCTAACCAAAAGTAATACAATTCTACGAAATCTGGCAGCATTTATGCAATAATGCCCTCTTCACGCAATTCCTATATAATAGAATACATTTCATTCATATTTTGTAAATTATTGTTACAGGCTGCATTTGCGGCAAGTAGTAAACGAAGTCGTGCAAGCAGTTCGTTGGGCTTATTCCAAAATACATATTCAACAGATTTATCATTTAGTTGTTTATATGCCCTGAGGCCGCTGCGGCGGCGGCGACTGCGACCTCCGCTACCTTTTTTCGTTACGCGCGGCTTTATAATGTTTGTAAATTTCCAGCTGTTCGTTCGCAGGATCTTGCCTGATGCTTTAAATCCTTTGCGATGCGCATATGTTTCCAATATGCTATCGCCGTAATTGCGCAAATCTGTATTGGTCGGCGCTGACCCGCCGCTACCACCTTCTAGTCGTTTATATGTCATAAGGGAATATAGCCCTGGAGTTCCAGTGTAGCGTTTGACATTAATTTGAGTAGAGGGAAGTGGATGGTTCTGTAACCTCCCCCCACCACTTGGCCTTGAGTTCAAGGCCAAGACCATGTTCAAGAAAAGGCCACGTTCAAGCACAAGATCACGTTCGAAGCGAGGCCACGTTCGGAGCGAGGCCGCCGACAGTAACTTTAAAGACTGGGAATAACATGAGGTGTAGTTTTGTGTTCAGTAGTATATCGTGTGCTGTACTAGCAAAAACAATGGATCAAGTACAAAAAGTTGGTGAAACTGTGAAGGGGCGAGTATCAAAGAAAAACGTGAAACTGCTATATCCAGTATTGTTAAACGCAGCAAGTTATCCGTTGAATAAGTCAAGAAATAAATCTGTGAGTTTGAGTTTTACCTGTTTTGGATCGTTTGTGCTGGGAGTGGTAATTACTGGGATTAACAACATCCGCTGCGGCACCCCTTTTTTGGTGTCACCTCTACTATTAAGCATTGTTCGTGATAAATAAACTTGCAGCTATAATTGTAGAATAATAGAGAGCATGAGGTGTGTGAGTGTGTTACGTAGCGTGTCAAGATGGATGATTTAATAAAAATAAATTGAAGGGGTGTAACGTTAACTTTAAAATTGCTAAGAAAATCTAAAAAAGAGGACGCCTCGATTGGAAGAAAAAAGCATTACGAGATGGAACTAGCAAAACTGAGAGCAGACCAAATACGATTAAAGAAAAATGTTGCAGCAGTTAGTAGAGGGTAGTGGATGGTTCTGGAACCTCCCCCCACCACTTGACCTTGAGTTCAAGACGAGGCCACGTTCAAAGCGAGGCCACTTTCAAAGCGAGGCCACGTTCAAGGTCAAACCCGCGTTTGAGGTTGAGATTACGTAAAAAATGTCAAGGTCAAGATTGCGTTTACGCCCAAGGGCATAGAAAGAATTAAGTAGTGCTTAGAACAGACTGCGCTTAACACAGTTATTAAAAAAATAGGCATAAAGCAAGCGCACAGCCTAGGATACTTCATGTCTAAATTATGACTCGACTACGATTCGAACCAAGGTCTCCCTGTATATCCGCAGCGCAATCTGCAGCCGAGGGTATCTTTACCGCTAGACCATCGAGTCTGATAGAATATTTGGTTACTCAGCCAGAGTACCTTCGTAGAGTGAAAGATACGCATAATTTAATAAAAAAAGCTTTATTTAAGATGGAAATACAAAGATTAATTACAGTAGTGGCTAGACTAAATGATTATAATACCAACAGATTAAGAAATACGTTACAGACATACACATTAGAGCGAATAAAATAGTGCTTAAGACAATGGTAGATATACAGCAAGAATTGTCCGCGGGTGTGAGCAGCTTCTTCAAGACATCAGGTTTATTTTTTAGCAAAATTGTTTGCCAATTCGTATCTACCGCATATGCAGGATGGTATTTTATCTTCAACGTTTTAGAGTTATGTTCAGTAAAGTTGTTCACTTGTATTTTAAAAACGGAGATAGTCGCCAATGAACTGTTATCTATTTTACGCCACGTCACGTTGTGTACTCCATCATTGTAGGCGAATGAAGCTGAACTGCAAAATGGTATTTTATCTTGAACGTTAAAGAGTTCTGTTCAGTAAAGTTGTTCACTTGCATTTTAAAAACGGAGATAGTCGCCAATGAACTGTTATCTATTTTGCGCCACGTCACGTTGTGTACTCCATCATTGTAGGCGAATGAAGCTGAACTGCAATGAGGCTGTTGAAGCACATGTAGAACCCCGTCATGAACTGCAGCAAGAGCGACCAAAAATTTAATAGGTATCATGTTGAACTTCTCGAAGGAAAGCACAGAATAGTTCGGTGCTGCACTTTGCATCACTTATGACAACAGCAAGCTTTTGTTTTGTCGGCCGCGCCCGTTTCATTGTTACCAGCTACATCTACTCCGGGGGAAATATGCATCACGTCGATAAGTTGCATAGTCAAGTCTTGTATGGTTTGTAATTGCTGGTAGAACTTGGCAATTTTGCAGTTGGGTGACCAATGGAGGTGTTCAGATAGTGGTTTGTCATTGCGTTCCCAGCCAGAAATCGGAACTCCGCAGTAGAAACACTGTACAAAATTAATCGTGTCGCTGACAAAAGAAACCGGCATCTGCTAGCGATTCTGGAGTTTGACCCCGACTCTAATCGTTGAATGTTCGTAACCGTTTGGAGTATTTCGCAAACTCTGGATATCGAGGTTCTGAGCTCATGATGGCAACTGACTACGTGCACGTTTGCGAAAGTTTTATATTCTACAATTCAAGGTCACATTCTCGAAGATCGCAGCAACCACTAAGAGTGCATATAACACCATATAAGCTTTGAAATAATACCACCAACATATTTGTAAATATATGTATTTATTTCCAAGTATACGTTATATATGTAACTTTCCCATCGTCCAGTCGGCCTAAGTACCGGTCCACTGGCTTGAAGATGTGGGTCTGCCACCACACAGCTGACGATCCCTCGAAGGCTGCAGGCCACGTCCGTAAGGTGGTCGTCTCCGTGTAGGTTCATGGAATACTCCATTGTGACCACTGCCTGGAGAGACCGTTGAGAGGATGCTGGATGGCAACTAGCCAAAAACCGACGAAAATGACGGTAAAACTATTCGGCGTCCTTGAAGTTAGTTGCCATAGCTGCTTGATGATTATGGTAGGCGCTGGAGGATTATGACAACTGCTACAGAAAACAGGCAACTTAATATAGGAGCGTAGTCAAGGATGGAGGCATAGAGGGTCAAGAGTCTATAACACCAAAATTATTTATTTCATATGCCACGGCAGCTACTTTTCCGGAGGCAGGTAGTGGGTTGAATAAAAGTCAGGTTGAGGGATGATTCGAATTTAATATGGTTGTTGTTAGTATTTAACAGACATGGTTTTTAATATTGCGATCGACGTTAAAAGTGAAGGTTAAAACTTATCTTTTCCTTATTTGAATTGCTCTAACACTGCGAGTCCAATCTTCATGATGAGCTGTTATGTAGGTGCCTTGGAACATGCAGCTCTTGGCTTCAATTTTGCAAAAAGGCCATAATGACGCCCCAGGATGGGTGGATGCGGTTGGGATAATTTACAGCGTGCGTGGCTCCAAATTTGACCCCAAACTAGAAACCTTCACGCGACTATTTAGTGAAATTTAATAACAACAGAAATATTCTTACCGGTTGGTCGGTTTCTAGTATTCAAAAGGTAATTTTAGGGTGCTTAAAATATGCCATGGGCAACCCTTCGGAAAATTTTGGTACCGCAGACAATGCGTGTGTATGCTTAGACGGCTTCGGCAAAAGTGCCTTGAAACCGATGGCCTCGAAAATTTTAGACATTTTGCGGACACGCGCCGTTAGAGCAACTCGTGTATCAGTCTTAATATATCCCCAGTTATTTTTATGTTACACACCCCCCTTATTAAAGATATTAAATTACTATAACAATGCAAATTGTCACTATTTATTACACAACAACATCCCTCTTAATTTAATAGTACCTTAGCAACTAGCATTATCATGCATAATCAAAAAAATATCACAGCATGCAAGAACAATATTATTATAATTGAAGGCTACCACATTTAAATAATATTAACTAGCACCTAGGGTAATTATACATAATAAAAAAATTATCACAGCATGCGAGAATAAATATCGTTATAATATGGCTATACACATTCAAATAATTATAACTAGCACCTATGGTAATTATACATAATAATTAATAGCCCACCATGCATAGCTAATAACATTTACACGTTTATAAATATAATTGCATAATACCCGTAGGTACATCAAACGTCAAATTATATCCATCAGTTTAATTGACTTCTCATGTGTGCTCAGTAAATGATCACCAGTAGCTAAACAAATAGCTAATACATTTTAGATGATTACAAATCTTATTTTATTGATCAAAGCGGTATTTAGCAACGGTAGTTTTATGTGTAACTTCGCGTACAACACGCCCAAATGGTGGGAACAAAATCGGTAGAGTCAAAATCGAGAAAAAGTCTTAAATCAGGAAGGTCCCTACCATTACCAAAACCAAAAGGAGCGCAAAAAATCACCAAATAGAAAAAACATCATTTACCGAGGCCAAAGCCAATTTCACATTAACTAATTGACAGATACGTCCGAGTTAGATCCGAAGTACGGTTTCAAATCTTTGACATGCCAACGGCCAGCATCGCTGCCGTCAACATTTAGTAAATCATAAACTAAATTTCCAATTTTTCGTTTAATGGTACACAAAACGTACTTGGGTGCTAATTTAGCAGAAAACCTATTAGCTGCATCTGAGAGCACCTTATTTCTTTTCCAAACTTTATCACCAATTTGGTATTCTATATCCCGTTTTCGTAAATTATATCGCTCTGAATTCCGCCGATAAGATTCAGAAAGCTTCCTCTGAATGTCTTCGTAAATGTCGCGAAGATGACCTAGTTCATCTGCTAAAATTTTCCTATCGATAGGTTGCAAGTCTACTTCGGCAGTTGACTCGATTTTCCCATAAAACTCGTCCGAGGCGGGAATATTCCTACCAAAATTTAGAAATGCGGGACTATATCCCGTAACTTCATGTTTCGCGGTTCTAATAGCATACGCTATCTTTGCTAATTTCTTATCCCAATCCTGGTGTTTTTCCCCAATATGGCTTCTAATAGCCGTTCCTATCGTACGATTTATACGTTCTACAGGATTAACTTGTGGGTGGTAATACGCATTGTACCAGATTTTCTGTACTTTGTACTGTTTAGCCAATTTTTTAAACAATGATCCTGCGAATTGAGTACCGTTATCGCATAAAATGATTTGAGGAACTCCGTAAACTAAAAATACTTGATCTTCCATGAAATTAACAATAGCTTGGGCGGTCGCGTTTCGAAGAGGATGGAGTAAAACATATTTAGTCAACCAGTCGGATACAACTAAAATATAACAATACCCTTTGGATGATCTGGGCAAAGGGCTCATAATATCGACGGATATCATTTGCCATGGATAACGTGCCTTTTTCTCGCGTCCCATAAGGCCAAAACCCTTAGAATTCGGAGATTTTTGTTCATTGCAGGTTTTAAAAGCTCTTATATAACGAAATATGTCCCTACGCATTTTCGGCCAATAATACTGTTCTGTAACTCTACCTACGGTTTTATAATACCCTAGATGAGCCGCCGTCGATTCGTCATGGTAACGTTTAATTATATTACGCCTATCAGCATTCGGAACCAGTAATTTCCAATCAGCTATATTGGTTTTTAAAGGTATTTTCGAAGAAACATGTTTATAGATATAACCATCTTCAATTTTCCAATGGGGATATAAATCAGGGTTGTTAATGATTTTACTTTTCATTTTCAAATACCACGGATCTGAACGTTTCAACTCGATCCCTACGACATTAACCTCGTTAGGAACAGCGCGCAACAATGCATCAGGTACAATGTTAAACTTGCCTTTTCTATTAACTAACTCGTAATCAAACTGTTGCAGTTTAACAGACCAGCGGGCTAATTTGCCTGTGGGTTCCTTCATTCTCTTTAACCAAAGAAGTGAGTAATGGTCCGTAACTACAGTAAATTTGGTGCCCTCTATATAGGGTCGAAATTTATCAATGCAAAAAATAACGGCCAGACATTTGCGTTCCGTCACGCTGTAATTACGTTCTGCTTTATTTAGACTTCTACTAAAGAATGAAATAACTTTTTCCTCACCGTCCTGCAGTTGCGTAAGTACTCCTCCTAAGCCGGTATCGGAAGCATCGCACTGAATAACAAATGGTAGGGAAAAATCGGGTGATGTTAAAATAGGTGCCGAAATTAAAGCTTGTTTAATAGTTCTAAACGCGGATTCAGCTTTCTCATTCCAGATTACGGTTTGTCGTTTTTGTTTGACTTTTAATAGATCATTAATTGGCGACATTAACGTTTAGAAATGCGGTATGAAACGCCTATACCAGCCGCACATCCCTACAAAACGCTTAATTTCGCTGGTAGTTCGAGGTCTGGGATAATTTACCATTGCCTCGACTTTTTCGGGATCGGTTCTGAGACCGCCTCCGTCGACTATAAAACCCAAATACTTAAAAGTTGAACAGAAAAATTTACACTTCTTTAAATTTATTGTTAGGTTAGCGTTATGTAAACGATTACTAACCTCCGTAAGTATCTTAACGTGCTCTTTGAAAGATGATGAAGTAACTATAATGTCGTCAAGGTACACGAATACTTTAGGTTCTAGTTCGGGTCCGAAAATAGCGTCCATTAATCGTTGTTGAACTTGCGCCGAGTTAGAAAGACCGAAAGGTAGGACAGTGAAATGAAAGAGACCTCTGCCTGGCACCGAAAATGCCGTTTTTTCTTTAGATACTTTATCTAGAGGGATCTGCCAAAATGCGCTGCGTAAATCGATCGATGAAATATACTTTGCGTCTCTTAACGAATCCAGAATGCGATCTACCTGAGGTAAAGGATAACAGTCCCGTTTGGTAACCGCATTCAATTGCCTCCCGTCAAAACAAAAACAAAACTCCCCCGATTGTTTTTTTACTAGCAGTACGGGCGACGACCAACTACTAAAAGATGGCTCTACCACTCCTAACTCTAGCATTTTGTCTAATTCCTTATTAAGGTGGGCTAAAATGTATAGTGACATACGGTACTGTCTTTGCTTTATGGGTTTGGCATCCCCCGTATCTATGTGATGTACAACCCTATCAGTTTTTCCTAGTCTTTCTTCACTGATGATAGTTTCAAATTCTGCCTTAACTTTCTCTATTTGAGAGAGTTCACAGTTGGAAAAAGTTTCTTTAAAACTTGAACTAAACGACTCATCAATATTAGCTGGTGAAAGAACATTAATTTCAAAATTACGCGTTTTACTTTGAATATCCCACGAATTATTTTTAAAATCTACAATTAATTCAAATAATTTGCAAAAATCTGACCCAAGAATAAAGTTATGGTCGACCGAAGGGACAACTAAGGCTTGTACCAATTTACAAGTAGCTCCGATAAGTACGGGTAGTAAAACTGAACCGCTAATCACTTGACGTTTTCCGTCTGCAGTCGTCACATATTTTTCTTTGGGTTTCCTAGTTTTAATACCTAAGTAATTTAAAATAGCTAAACCCCTTTTCCCAACGATGGTTTTATTTGCACCCGAATCTAAAAGTGCTGTCACATTATGATTCAAAATTGAAATACTGATATACGGACGGTTATCATGAAGCTTACTGCAAAATACGGGGCCAACTTCAGAACATTTATAAAAATTTTTAACCTTGGCTATCCAAGAACCCCATTCTGTTCGAGACAACTTAGGTTTCTCATATTTAACACAATTTTTGCGATTTAAATTATTAACATTAGACCTCCTATTAAAATATTCTTTATTGTTAGAATTATTTGGTTTGGCCTGAGTCACACGAAGAGGCGGAGAACGGCCGTCAACTACCACCCCAAAAATTAGTTTTTTGGATTGTTACTATTCGAGCAACAGTACAACCTGGAGCCCCACATTTAAAACAAAACTGTTTTCGTTTACTCCTACAGTAGCGTTGTGTGTGATTTCCCCCTTGACAATTCCAACACGTTACCATAGAGATTTCCGACCTTTTAACATTATGATTTTGAAATTGATTATTTTCTAGATACGCTAAGTCCGGTTCTAAAACGTCTTTGGGTTTTGGAGGTGGATGGTACCTATCTTTAAGTGCTAAAGATTTATCTATACGTTGGCCTCGAAAATTTTAGAAATTTTGCGGACACGCGCCGTTAGAGCAACTCGTGTATCAGTCTTAATATATCCCCAGTTATTTTTATGTTACAGGTCTTACCTTGAGATTCACATATAAAGCGTAACGTTTTTCCACTACAGCTACCAGTCATCATGCCTGATATTGTTGTTAATGCACTCTTTGAAGATGCTCCCGCATTTTACAAGGAGTTTAAATACTTTATCACCCCCGAACCGCGACCTCCATCAGCTGTTCAACTCCAGGCTGTCGTAACAATCGACTATTCGATGAGCCTTAGAAGCGAGCGTCTATGGCAGTCGACCCTCCTGAGGACGCTACCTACCACATATGAGGGCGACCCGTTCCTGTGGTGGAGGCAGCATGTAGAGGTCCCCATCCAGAGCTCTCTCGCTCGACTATTCGATGGGGATGTAGTATATATTACTTATTGTTGGTTTGATTAAATATATGTGTATAAAAAGGTGTCTGTGTTTTTATTGCACTCCTAGCGACGTCTATGATTATTGATATTTTATAAGTAGAAGCTCACGCCTTCGGTATTCATATCCAGTTCGACGCTCGAGGGATTAGCAATGCCTATCGAAAAATTTGGCAAACATATTCATACACATTCGGGATCACATCCCCAGGTGTATGTGTTTGAAGTTCTACGCAAACCTATACAGTATGAAGAAAACCTACTCGAACCTATATATTATGAACGAGATTTACGGCTAGTATCCAGTGCCATTAGTTCAGATAGATGGTACGTCCTAACGCATGGTGACATCGAATATAGTATTCCCTTCCAGGAAGCTGAAATAACAAATGTCTTACTTTATCCCGAAAATACCCAAATTTATATCAACATGAAAGGCTCATATAAGTTTCGCGAAATGATCGGGATGGTATTGAAAAAGTTTGATGTGCTAAAATTTTGGGCAGTCAAGCCAAATATGCTATATGTGGAATTTCAACTCAAGGTTCCCATAATTGTTGAGTCCAAAAAGGCAGTACGGTAAACATGACTTTAAGGTCGCGTTTACGGCCGCCTCCTACCATATGTAACCTTGGAAATGTAAA
Organism: Agriotes lineatus; assembly: GCA_940337035.1. Classification (NCBI taxonomy): domain Eukaryota; kingdom Metazoa; phylum Arthropoda; class Insecta; order Coleoptera; family Elateridae; genus Agriotes; species Agriotes lineatus. Next base: position 88,274 of record CALNHX010005254.1, read on the forward strand.
AATAAAAGCGCGCAGAGGAGTCTGCAAGGGTAGTAGCATCCGATAGTCGTGCAGAAATGGAAGCCTTGTTGAAAGCTATCGAGGTAGTTCAGAGTAAGAAAGCTAGAAAGCCGCAACCACTGTTCTGTCCGGAACTTTTGAATAGTAGGACGTACAAATTAAATAAATTAAGTTCTAAGTACGTCAGTGTAAGGTTTGATTGGAGTTCGCAATTTACCCCAAGTATTATAATACGAGGTGTCAAAAATGACTGGGTACAGTTAAATAAATGGGAGTGGACAGCCCTGATTGCAAATCAAGGAGTGATTTCCAACTACTTCTATTCCCTCGACGGTGAGTGGCCAGCTCTGGAAATAGGAAAGAAGCGGATTGTATTTCAAGCGATCCAGACCAGGAAACTAATAAAATTTGAGGAAGTTGGCTTGTCAGAGGTGTGTTTAGCGAGCGAAACTGTAGAAGAATTGTGGCGCTTGCAGAAACTCGTGGAAGTGCGATTCGCACAATTAAAAGCGTTGCACTTTGAGAGTTTCCATAAAGAAATAGTGAAGGGTGTAGCAAACCTTTGTGGAGACTGTTTAGTAAATGTATGGTCTGTAGTGGATCAGCTGGAGGAGGACTCTGAAAAGACTGCGTGTATGGTGGAAGTCCTAACGTTCGCGAGTTCTATGGTAAAGTGTGACATCGAAGTGGAAGCATTGAGTCGTCAGTTGGCAGTATAGTCATGTGGATGTGTTATAGAGAGGCTGCTCGACAAGCTGCAAAAGACATACCTAGTGCGGTTGAACGATTAGCGAGGTCGTTAGAGGATTTAGCTTTCGAAGCATCGCACGAAGTCGTATATGGGTTAGGACGTTGCTCATTCAGTGACGAAGAGTTGTATAAAAAAGAAAAGCAGTATAAAAATGGGGCAGCTGTTGGTCGACTATTTTTAGAAAGAGCCATAAATGAAGGCCTCCTTGTAGATTTAATGGATAGTCTTGGCCTAGAATGGCATATGTGTGAAGTAAAAGCCTTTATAGCGAGGAAGGAAAATGAAAAAGAGCGTGCAGTTTGACTACTCGAAAAATCAGATGCACAATTTGCATACGTGGGCGTATGCGTATCGAAAAACTCGGAGAGGACGGTGGGAACGAGAAGGTGTAGATAGGTTGCGGTTCAATCGGAGGATACTTACTATGGATGAAGTACTGCGTGACGTCTTGTGCGCCGAGCATAGGCAGACAATTTACGTAGAACGCTTTTCCACCAGTAGGTAGATGTTTAATCCGTATAGTAACACTGTATATTGTATGCAAATAAAAAACACAATAAAAAATGTAAAAAGTTGTTTTATTCCATTATGTAGTGATTATAAATATGATACACGTTAGATAAAGCGCAATAACAAATCGGTTTGGAATGATATAAACAAGCGGGTTGTGATGGGGTGAGGGCCGGTCTTTCTTCCACTTCGATGATTGGGATGGTAGTAAAGCGTCGTAGAAAAGCTGCCTTTTCTCGACCTTTCACATATACTTCTGTAGCACCCTTCAGAAGGCGTCGCAAGATTGCAGGAAACATGTATGCTGGAGTAAATCCCTCATTCCAGTCGATGCAGTGGTGATTAGTCATTATCCAGTGGGCTTGTTGTTGTAAATGAGGTGTTAAGGAAGTCAAGGCGGTCCCTCCAGGCAGTGGTCACAATGGAGTATGCCATGAACCTACACGGAGAAGCCAGAGCGGAGACGACCACCTTACGGACGTGGCCTGCAGCCTTCGAGGGATCGTCAGCTGTGTGGTGGCAGAGCCACATCTTCAAACCAGTGGACCGGTACTTAGGCCGACTGGACGATGGGAAAGTTACATATATAACGTATACTTGGAAGTAAATACATATATTTACAAATATGTCGGTGGTATTATTTCAAAGTTTATATGGTGTTATATGCACTCTTAGTGGTTGCTGCGATCTTCGAGAATGTGACCTTGAATTGTAGAATATAAAACTTTCGCAAACGTGCACGTAGTCAGTTGCTATCATGAGCTCAGAACCTCGATATTCAGAGTTTGCGAAATACTCCAAACGGTTACGAACATTCAACGATTAGAGTCGGGGTCAAACTCCAGAATCGCTAGCAGATGCCGGTTTCTTTTGCATCAGCGACACGATTAATTTTGTACAGTGTTTCTACTGCGGAGTTCCGATTTCTGGTTGGGAACGCAATGACAAAACCACTATCTGTACACCTCCATTGGTCACCCAATTGCAAAATTGCCAAGTTCTACCAGCAATTACAAACCATACAAGACTTGACTATGCAACTTATCGACGTGATGCATATTTCCCCCGGAGTAGATGTAGCTGGTAACAATGGAACGGGCGCGGTCGACAAAACAAAAGCTTGCTGTTGTCATAAGTGATGCAAAGTGCAGCACCGACCCATTCTGTGCTTTCCTTCGAGAAGTTCAACATGATACCTATTAAATTTTTGGTCGCTCTTGCTGCAGTTCAAGATGGGGTTCTACATGTGCTTCAACAGCCTCATTGCAGTTCAGCTTCATTCGCCTACAATGATAGAGTACACAACGTGACGTGGTGTAAAATAGATAACAGTTCATTGGCGACTATCACCGTTTTTAAAATACAAGTGAACAACTTTACTGAACATAACTCTAACGTTGAAGATAAAATACCATCCTGCATATGCGGTAGATACGAATTGGCAAACGATTTTGCTAAAAAATAAACCTGATGTCTTGAAGAAGCTGCTCACACCCGCGGACAATTCTTGCTGTATATCTACCATTGTTTTAAGCACTATTTTATTCGCTCTAATGTGTATATCTGTAACGTATTTTTTAATTTGTTGGTATTATAATCATTTAGTCTAGCCACTACTGTAATTAATCTTTGTATTTCCATCTTAAATAAAGTTTTTTTATTAAATTATGCGTATCTTTCACTCTACGAAGGTACTCTGGCTGAGTAACCAAATATTCTATCAGACTCGATGGTCTAGCGGTAAAGATACCCTCGGCTGCAGATTGCGCTGCGGATATACAGGGAGACCTAGGTTCGAATCCTAGTCGAGTCATAATTTAGTCATGAAGTATCCTAGGCTGTGCGCTTACTTCATGCCTATTTTTTTAATAACTGTGTTAAGCGCAATCCGTTCTAAGCACTACTTAACTCTTTCTATGCCCTTGGGCGTAAAGGCGATCTTCACCTTGACATTTTTTACGTAATCTCAACCTCGAACGCGGGTTTGACCTTGAACGTGGCCTTGCTAAGTGGCCTCGCCTTGCACGTGGCCTCGCCTTGAACGTGGCCTCGCCTTGAACTCAAGGTCAAGTGGTGGGGGGAGGTTCCAGAACCATCCACTACCCTCTACTAACTGCTGCAACATTTTCCTTTAATCGTATTTGGTCTGCTCTCAGTTTTGCTAGTTCCATCTCGTAATGCCTTTTTCTTCCAATCGAGGCGTCCTCTTTTTTAGATTTTCTTAGCAATTTTAAAGTTAACGTTACACCCCTTCGATTTATTTTTATTAAATCATCCATCTTGACACGCTACGTAACACACTCACACACCTCTTGCTCTCTATTATTCCACAATTATAGCTGCAAGTTTATTTATCAAGAACAATGCTTAATAGTAGAGGTGACACTAAAAAAGGGGTGCCGCAGCGAATATTTACTTTTGGAAGAAAGGGGCCGAATGTTTAGTCTAGGATGCAGGTGTGCAATCTATTTTTGTCAATTTAACAGTTGTTACACCTCCACATTCATGTATGCAACGAGATTTACGACAATCCGAAGTTTATATTTATCCTGAAAAGCGGTGCCGTAGCGGAAGTTTAAAAGAATGCAGGAGTGCAAGCTATTGTTGGCAATTTAGATGTCTGGAAAACGTGGCAAGGCGCAACGCGATTTAAAATAATTCAAAATGGACACTGCAAATTAGGACAATCGCAAAATTCAGCGAGCAGGCATGCAAAATTGCAACACGATCCTTACTCCATCGTAAATCGACTCAATCGCAAAAATCAATAGATACAACTGACCATAAAACTGGGCATCGCAAATTCGGACAATTGACCATCATCGGCTAATAGTTGCCAGCTGAAAGGACATCGGACAGCAAGGGACACAACCAACCACTACCCGAGGGGCGGGACTTAAACTGCCGGGGAGGGGCGAAGCGCCCCAGAACTCTCATAACTTAACCACTAAAGTTACAACGATTTTTTAAAAATGCACATTTTCCAACAACACCTGGTAACTCTGAAAAGGTAACAGATATGGATGTGCGGTTTTTAGCATTATGTTTTTAATGAAAATTAAGCCTCAAACACCGACATTAGTTTTTGCCTATCTCTTTAGAAAGGAGAGTTTTCCTTTAAAAGTGTCCAATTTGGCCCACCCTGTACAGCGTCCGCCAAAAAGTCGGCTTAATATAAGAAATTTTTATAATTTTGATTTTTCGAAAATACTTTTTACATCAATAATTTGTGTTGCCTAAAAACCTATTTAGCCTTTATCATATATACCGAGTGTTTTTTACTTATTTAGAAAATGGAGTTTTTCTGAATTGTCAAAACCCGAAAAGTGATATTTTTCGGAAATTAAGTAAGATATCTATGAGATTTTTTAGAGTGTGTTATTTTTAGCTAACTGAACAATCTGAAAGCCAGAAAACCCCTAATTTTTTTCAACTTTAGCTAAAATTTCATTTTAAGTTTTTTAAATATTTTTCAAAATTTCAATTACCAAGACTTAATATTAAAATTCAAATTTTTTTTATGTGGCACTTTATAATTGGAAAAAAATATAAAACGTTAATATTGGTTGTTTAGAGTTTTTATTATTTACCGAAAAGTAGTGTTTGGATAATTTTTACGTTTTTTATGCAAGGTCCTTTTTAGGAGATATATTTTTCAGTTCTCATTAATATCTATTTAAATGGCTTCATGAAACTCTAATCTAGCAATGTTAATAAATTTCTGGTACAAAAATTCTTTTACGGTTGTCTAAATGAGAAGATCTTTTAGAACATGTAAATTGGGTAAAGAAAAATCTCATTTAGACAACTGCTAAAGAACATTTACAGGATTTTTGTAGCAGTAATTTATTAACAGGGCTAGATTAGAGTTTCTAAAAGCCATATAAATGGATACTAATTAAAATTGAAAATATTTCTTCTAAAAAGCGCCTTGCATAGAAAACGTAAAAATTATGCAAACATACTACTTTTCGGTAAATAATAAAACATCTAAAGAAGTAATTAACTTTTTATATTATTTTACCCAATTATAAATCTTTAAAGTGTTCATATAAAAAAATTAATTTTAATATTAAGTCTTGGTATGTGAAGTTTTTAAAAATATTTAAAAAATTTAAAAATTTATTGTTAGGTAAAGTTGGAAAAACTAGATGTTTTCTGGCCTTGAGATTGTTCAGTTAGCTAAAAATAACATACTCTAGAAAAATCAGCAGTTTTCGGATTTTGACAATTTCGAAAAAGTAGGTTTTTAGACAAGCACAAATTATTGACGTAAAAAGTATTTGTGAAAAATTCAAAATTAAAATTTTTCCCATATTATGCCGACTTTTTGGCGGACACTGTATATCGAGGAGTCGTTCCGGTTGGCTGCTCATGCAAATCTAGTATGTGACTTGGACTTGTCGATATTCTGCTTGGTTGCTCACGCGAAACTTTTTTATCTTTTGATTTGTTTTCCAGGGCTATCTTCTATGCGTTGGTAAGGCGGTAATCATTTTCTTAATGGAAGTTATTCGGTTTCTTAATAATCTCTAGGAATTTCCGAATAACACAAGAGTAATAATTTGTAGTATATTTTTCTATTCTACATTGGATGCTTCTTTTTGTTTGTTCTATTTACAATTCATTACTAGTATGTTGTAGCTGGTAAACTCCAATTGGTCAATATACAGGGTGTTTAAAAAAATAGTGCTAAAAAAGGTCATAGAGAACGTTGATACATAAACATTTATCGTATAAACATTTACTCAAGACTGGAAAAGGGTATTAAAGTGAAAATTGACACATATGTTCTAGCAATAGCAGACTTAATTATGTTTTATGGTTATAATAATTTTTTTTCTTATTTTTACATATCACTTGACTTTAGCAGCCCTTATAAATTTAAAAACTGTTGCAGTTCTTTTACGTTTTTCGACAAGCTAATAGTTTTAGTGTAAAAACTAAAATACATGTCGGCGTCGAGGATATTTGGACTAATGTCTACGCCCATGAGTTAGGTTTTGTAGTTATGTTATGTTTCGTTGAACTGTTTTGTTTAATGAGCTCGTAAAAGGAACTTGATAGGCAATTTCCTATCGAATGGAACGGCGCCTGCAAGACCCAAACAATCTGAGAATGAGTAGCGTTGCCGAGATGAGTGCATTCTGGTATAGAAAAGCAAAGCTGTTGGACGGAGTTGTGGGCGCCGGACCATTACCGTTTCAACCCTTATTATTAGTTATATTCGCTTCACCATTGCTGGCTATTTATTAGTTATTTTAGTTTTCAATCAATAAACTGTGCTTATCTGACTTAATGTGTACACTAAGTAGTCACGCCCTGAACTACCCCTTTGTTCTGACATACATTATGCTACAGGGCATTTTGGCTGAATAACTCTACCGTGCATCATAAAGTGTTTTTCAAAAATACGAGTTTGACAAAAAACTAGAAGAGCTAACTTTTTGAAACTAAATCAGAATTTCTAGTACACATGTTTGTTTTAAAAAAATTATATAACTACCCTCTCTAGCAGGATGCAACTCGACGAGTGATTTAAAAGAAAAAAATTATATGTAAAATGTGTGAATTAAATTTTTCAGTACCCCTAAAACTTCTTTAAGTTATGAGACGCCATATATATAGGTTGCCTAAGATGGTTTTCACGTCTACGAACACTTTTTATATATATTTATCATATATTAACTTTTATAAAACGCAACTTTAAAATCATTTATTTGGTCTGATCAAATCAAGCATTGTAACAAAAACTATCTATTCTGTAATTCTAAAAATCTGGTGTGATACACGCACACAACTTCCTTTTACAGTGATCTTATAGTTAGCCAAAAATTTTATTTTTAATTTTTAGGCATTTTTCAAAAATTACAAATTCTGCAAAAACGGTACAAAATAGAGCGTTAGTTGAAGAGACAAATTTTCTCTAAAATTTTAAGCTGAATTAAAAAATGTAATAATATACCGGGTGTTCTATTTAAAATAGGAGTTAATAAAAAAATTGTGAAAAAATAAATAAACACATTTTAGAAGTATTCAACTGAAAAATCACCTATCTCACATCAATACACATTCAAAATGTAGTAAAAATGTGAAGTTTGAAAAAAAATTAAAAAATCTGAAAGATCACAAGAGTAAACACCTACTTCCGGTTATGCGATTTTCTTCAAAAGCTTGCTGCCGCATCTAAATAGTACAAAAACTTATAAATGAAGTTTCAACGCCATATCTCTTTTCCTGTTTGAGATATTCTGTTCACAGACACACAGACACACACACAGACAGACGGTGAAAGAAAATATGTTTTTGGTTTCAGGGGACTTTAAAACGTGAAGATCTGTTGAAAACTCAGTTTCGAATTTTTTGGGTGAATCCGATACTTCCTTTATTGTAAAAGGAAGTAATAATTAGTTACCTAGCATTGTCTACTAGTTGCTAGCTAATTAATGCACAGATAATTTATATGCGTTGGACACCCGTTAATGTTTAACTTAAGCAAGGTGTGTGGCACTTAATTCTTGGCATTAACCTTCACATTGACTAGAACTTTCACAAACAAGTGGCAGCAAGTTGTCTACTAAAGCATTTATTGGTGATTCATAAATGATCAGGAAAGCTTTTTCGGCATATTAGCATCTACACAAGTTTCAGAATACTGTGCTGTTTTTTCTTTTAGTATATTTTAATTCATTGTCTTAGTGTTATATAGATGCACGTCATTTTGATGAAGGTCAATCATCCACAGGTTTACATTGCTAAATTAATACTTACATTGGTACGTTGCCGACTTTATAATGAAACAATATAAAATTTTCCGAAAATGTGCAAAATAGAACTTCAATGTGCAAACTTAATTACGTTGCAGTAGTTATACCTACAGTGATTGTTGCAAAATAACAAAACAATAACCTTGTTCTTGATAACATCCAGAGTAGTAGCATATAGTAATAGTTCATATGGTTATTTAAACAAGATATATTGGGTTTTACTTCTCTAAAAATATTATTCTTTTTACATTTAAACGTTAAAGATTTTTTTTGCACATATTGAATAATTTACTTCAACATAATTTATATTGTTTTAGTTTTGATGTCTATATGTTACTAAAAAGTTACCGGAAATACACCTTGTGTGGTCAGGTAAAACAATACAGAATTATAATCCCTTACGGAAAGCCTCGCATAGGATGGATTGTAACGATGACAACCGCAAACGAAAGAAGGAAAAACTATTTATATTAAAGACCGTATAAATATCGTAACTTGAAATGTTCGTGAACTATCATACAAACTAGACAAAACTGAAAAAAAAAATCGCAGACACAAATTTAGATATAGCCGAGACGAAAAAGAAACTTAAAGGCACTTGCGACTTGGAAAAGTACACTATGGGATACGCTATAATAATATAAGATTTAATCATATGAATGGCTAAATGAAAGGAATATTGTCTTAAGATGCAAAATAGAAAGAGGATACATAACTGTGATATGCACATATGTATCTGAAGAAGAAAAAGGTGAAGATACGCAAATATTCCACCACACATTACAAACAATGCTAGAAAGGATAAATAAAAACGATTGTGTTATTATAAGAGGTTATTATAATTATCAGAGTTGGTAATAATTCAATAGAAGATGTAATGGGAACAAATAGAGAAATAGTAATGCATTAGAGCTAACAGATGTTGCTTGTTTTAATAATATGTGTATAATGAATGCCTACTTCAGGCACAAAAACATCTATAAACTAACCCGGTCACCAAGAGGATATCAATCAGCAATAGATTACTTTATAGCGAACCAAAAATCAACTAAACTCTTTACACACGTATTTACAGAGAAGCAGATATAAACAGCGACCACCATCTACATTTTGAAAAAATATGATTACAGGCCAGATGATGCAAAGATAATAAAGCAACAGAAAAAGAACATCTAAAAGTGCATTTGACACAAGAAGACTATATTGAAACCGTGTACCTCCAACGATTGGAAAAGTATTCTTCTTCTTACGGTGCCTATCCGTTCCGGATGTTGGCGATCATAATGGCGATCCGTTCTTTGTCTACTGCAGCTCTGAATATACCCACTGTTGTTGTAATAAACCACGTTCTTAGGTTTTTTAACCACGATATCCGTCGTCTCCCTAGTTCTCTCTTTCCTTCCACTTTACCTTGTAGAATAAGCTGTAGTAATTCATCGTTGTCCATTTCTCATAATATATGCAAGGTATTGTAGTTTGCGTGTTTTTATCGTTACGAGAAGTTCTTTTCCTTTTCCAACTTTTTCAAGCACAGCCTGATTGGTAATGTGGCCTACCCATGGTATTTTTAAGATACGTCTCTAAATCCACATCTCGAATGCTTCAATTTTTTTGCAAGCAGCATCCGTCAGAGTCCAAGACTCGACTCCGTATAATATTATCGGTAAGATATGACACCTTAGTAGTCTGATTTTTGTTGCCAAGAAGAAGTCGTGGCATCTGAAGAGTTTTGACATTTTTATAAATGCCGCTCTCGATTTTTCTATTCGGCATTTGATTTCCAACGAATGATCTCATTTTTCATTTCTCGTTGTTCCCAGGTATGAGTATGTTTTTGATTTTTCGTTGTAAGTTGTCCCGTATGGTTGTTCCTCTTAGATATTAACGTGTATTTAGTTTCCTTTATGTTTAGTGGTGTTCCATAGCTACAGTTGACTCTTTCGATTCTGTTTACTAGTTCTTGTAGATTTTCTAAACTGTCTGCAAACACCACTGTATCGTAAGCATACCTAATATTGTGTATGCATTCACCAACTATTTTTATGCCGACGCTGCTATCTTCTAACGCCTCTTGAAATATTCGTTCTGCGTATATATTAAATAGTACAGGTGATAGGACGCAGCCCTGGAGCACGCCTCGTCTTACTTTTATATCACGCCTCGTCTTACTTTTATATCTTCCGAGTCTTCTCCTTCAATGTGTATAGAATGATGATGTTTGGTTCCAGTGCAGGTTGGTGATTATCCGCAGTATCTCGATGAGTTTACTTTATCGTACGTTATCAAAAGCTTTTTGATAATCTATAAATCATGCAAAGATATCACAGTCGACATCCCTACATCTTTGAGAGAGGACCTGAATACTAAATAGTGCTTCCCTTGTTCCCATCGTGTTGCGAAACCCAAATTGTGTTCGGCTGATATGTTCTTCGCATATCCTGTAAATTCTCTGGTCTATCATTTTCAGGGAAAGCTTTAGGAAGTGACTCATACGTCTTATGGTACGGAAATCACTGCAAGATTTGGCTTTTTGAGTAGTAATATAAAAGTAGATTTCAGTCACAAATTTGATATTATTCCGCTGTCATATATTTTATTGAAGACTTTGCTTATCCATTCAATGCCCTCTAAGTCAATTCATTTAACAAATTTATTATGAATATTGTCAGTTTCGGGGGATTTACTTTCTTTGAGTTGTGATATCACCTATGTAACTTCATCTGTTATTATTGCCAGCTTAACTAGGTTTTTAAACTCGAGAGGCTGTCTTGGTATATTATCATCAAATGGTTCCGTTATATATGTTTTCCACTCGTGCATTTTTTCATATTTTTGTGCAATAATTTTCTCATCTTTGTCTTCTAGTTTCCCAACTGTGTTAGATTTGTATATTCCGGCTGCCTCTTTGAGCTTATGCATATTAAACAGGTCATGCTTCTTTTCTAGGGTCTCTATTTCGTCACATTGCTTATGAAGCCAGTTTTCCTCTGCTATTCCTATTTCTGGTTTTATTTGTCTTTGGATGCTGTTGTGTCTTGTTTCATTTCCTTTCGCTTTCTCTTTTTCGTCCATAAGTTGAAGTATTTTGTCCGTTATCCAACTTTTCCTCTTGATCTACTTGTCTATTAAGTGTTCTTTTCCTATCTCATTCAGATCTTTAGATAATTTTTCTATTGTTTCCTCTGTATTAACTGTTTCTTCTACATTTTTTATTTGCTCAACTATTGCTTTGACCACTATTTCCTTTGTTCCTTGCTCCTTCAGCTTCCTTATATTCCATCTCTTTCTGGGTGTCATTCTTGTAACTTTTTTAAGTTTTAGCTTACACCTTCCGATTAGGGTATTATGATCCGATGATATTTTGATGCCAGGGTACTTAACTGACAGGCAGCTATTGCGGAATCTCTTATTTACCAGAATGTAATCTATTTGCTTCTACTTATATTTCCCGTTCGGTCTTGTGGCGAAATCCAAGTATATATCCACGATCATTCCTTGTACCCAACCCTTGGTCTCCAATATAGTTTCCACTCTTTCATTTGCGAATTTTGGCATTTAAATCACCTACGATTATTGTCACAGCTTGTTTACTCAGTTGTCTAAGTGTATCCGCAGTGCTTCGTAAAGTTGTTTGCTTCTTTGTCTGAACTATCGGCAGTAGGAGCATATACTTGTTTGATATTTAGTTTAACTGAAGAGCTGTCTAATTGGATAACTAACATTCTTTCCGAGACTGGTGTAAGGTTTGTAACATATTGTTGTAATTCTTTAGTCAATATTATACCGACTCCATGCATATGTTGACCGTCATCACATCCAAAGTAATATACTTTCTGATAATTTATTGTGCAGCTGCCTATTCCGGGCTATCGCATTTCGCTTATGCCCATGATGTCGATGTCACGATTATTCATTTCTTGAATGACGTTATAGATTTTCCCTGCTTTGAACATAACCTTGACGTTCCATGTACCTATTTGAAAGACCCTCTGGTTCATTTTCAGAGTTGCTCTCTTACAGGGATTTCGCAGGCTGACGACCTGAGAAGCCCTGCCTAATATCGTGTGCCCTTCCCCTGCCGCATCTGTATTTCGTAATCCATGATCAGTAATTTCTACAACAACTTTATCTCCTGCCATTTTGATTTTTCTTGGGAATTAATGAGGTAGTTTCCCGTTGCTTTCCTCATCGCAGTGTTACAACCGGGTAAATCATAATGTGATGTCCGCTTGTAAGTGTATGGTGCCAAGCCTGTTGAGAAGCCAATCTCCGACAGCCTTGGCCCATTAATGACATAAATGCTGCCTTGTGTCATCCTCTATAGTTGTATAGAAGCTATTAATTTCCATATGGGAAAGCTGCCTGCCATACTACGTTATGTTGCTGGTTTTGGTCCGCCCCGGGTATTTGATTTCCCCGGTACCTACCATATCTGGTAAGCGATCCCCTATTCGATACCTGGGAAGGCACCCGATGGGAGACAAGCAATCCCTCGTACATTAATATAAGAACACACATAAAAGATATTGAGAGATAAAATAGTAATAATAAAAGCAGTTTCTGAGACTCTTGGATATCGTAAAAAACGAAAAAAAGACAAATATTGAAATATTGGGGGTGAGGAAATCGAAGGAAAGATAAATAAGAATAAAAATACATACCTACAATAGTTACAAAATAGAACCCAACAGAACAAACAAGAATACAATATTATATCAGCAGTAGTAAAACTATGCAAAAAAGCAAATCAAGAAATTTGGGACAAATTCATATCGAAAATTGAAAACTATTTCCACGGGACACGAAAACTTGCTTACAAAATTATAAAACATCTAAACAGAACAGAAAAGAATAACGCAAAGATAGAGAACATAAATAAAGAAGAGTGGCTAAAATACTATACACAACTATCGACGGGAAATAAGGTGTTAGAAATGGATGAAAATAATCACAACCAGTACGAAGTAGAAGACAGAAGTGTAGACAAGATAGAATTAGAAGCACTAAAGAAAACCTTAAGAAAACTGAAAAATAGAAAATCAACTGTACAAGAAGGCATAACTACTAAACTAATAATATATGCAAAACACAATTGATGGACAACATAATTTTTTATATTCACGATCTGAATCAACGTAATGTATACTCGTGTAACGCTATTATTCGTCGACGATCAAGTCTACTAATTGTCAACAACCAAGGTGCACTTCAAAAATCTACCTACGAACCAAGTAAAGTAGCAGAAAAATACAATCTAACAATATCCATGCGGAAAACGAAGGTAACGCCATGGATCTAGGGCAATTGTCCTAAAACAATTGCCTGAAAGACATTTTTCCGAAAACAGTTGACTGAATGGACAATTGTCCGAAAAGACAATTGACCGAAAGTACAATAAAAATTTCCCAAAAGGAAAATTGCCCGAAAATATTAAAAAGTTATTTGAGTAAGGACACTTTATAAATATTTATTTTATTCCATTTTTCCTACCCACTTTACCTAGGTTTAAGACAGGCAGCTCACCGCTGGCGTGTTTAAAAATGTCAATTTTCTTACATTTTATTGCTTTGTTTTTTAAATTTTTTTTTTGTATAGATCTTATTGCTTTTTAATTCTTTTGTATATATCTTCCATGCTAATATGACAGATTATGTGTTATGGCCCGTAGAAAGTCATATGTATTCCCAGGATCGTAAGTGGTGACCAGACTTGCAATTCGTTCTGCACAATCCCTGTATTTTTTATGTGTGGGGGGGCCGTCCAAGCCAACAACATGTAGTTCAATTTGAAGCTCATGTAAGCTCTGCTAGGTAATCAGTAATACGCCTAATTTTCTATAAACATTAACTTGTACCAGGTACCTACCAGAGTATGACTAAACTAATGACACTCTTATCTGCATCTATTATCTCGTACGGAAGGTAAAGTAAAATTATTTATTTAATTGCTTATACATTTACTACAAATATAGTATTATAAGTATTATTCTGGTTTGATTTTAGAGACGGCAATTTTTGAAAAGAACGCATGGAAAAAAACTATGTGAATCTTATCATCATTCTTTGCTCATCGAATTAGTAGATTATCAAAGATGCCGTCAACAAACCATACGTGATATCTATTTATCGTCTTAGAGGCAAAATACCTGTTAATATTAGCCATTCTTTTATATTAAGTAACAAACGACTTCCGGGATTGGACCGTGTCATGATTGAGATCGAGTTCTTCGATCTCAATCATGACACGGTCAAATCCGGAAGTCGTTTGTTACTTAATGACAATGGCTGTGAAAGCCTCAAATATCATTCTTTTATATACATATGTACGTATTTATATATTGATATAAACTTTTGTTCTTAACTCGGAAATTATTGTAGAGTCAAAGTTTTGTAATTTTAAGTTTTTATTACTAATTATTATTAGACAATAAAGCAATAATAATACAAACTAAACTCATAATAATTTTCATTTCTACAGTATTTCACATCAATAGACAACTGAAAATGTACAAATGCATGCTAATCTTTAAAGAGTAGGATTAGGTGGAAACCGTCATTAACGAAGTGACCAAGTAGGTACCTCATTCTTCGGTGTAGTAACTTGGGTTGTCTAAATTGACCAAATTTTTCCATTTATTTTGTTAAAAGTTCCCTAACATTATTGCGGACATTTTCCACTATAATTAAGTAGTTGGAAACAATTGTGATGCAACATGCTACTCTAATTCGTAATCAAATTTATTCCACGATGTACAAGTTTTCATTTGTGTCTAGAAATTTGATATATTCAGGCAATTTTTCAGTTATAAGACATAAAAACAATAAAATGTAAAAAAATGACAAAGGAATACTTTATTCCAATTTTTAAATACGCCAGCAGTGTGCTGCGGGGCTGGACACAACGCCCACTGGTCACAAACTCCATCTCAGAATTTGGTCATAACGCCCAACTTCGATTCTGGTCACAACGCCCAACTTGGTCACAACGCCCAATTTGGATTTTGGTTAGAACGCCCAACTTGGTCACAACGCCCAATTTCGATTTTGGTTAGAACGCCCAACTTGGTCACAACGCCCAATTTCGATTTTGGTCAGAACGCCCAACTTGGTCACAACGCCCAATTTCGATTTTGGTCACAACGCCCAACTTGGTCACAACGCCCAACTTGGTCACAACGCCCACTTTTGATTCTGGTCACAACGCCCAACTTGGTCATAACGCCCAAGTTTGATTTTGGTCACAACGCCCAACTTTGATTTTGGTCATATCGGCCAGGCGCCACAGAAAGTAAGAAAAATGTGTATCTAAAATGAATAATAATAAATTAAACTTTTAGGGCGAGGTAGCAAAATTTTCAAGTTCCCGTAAGTAGTATTAATATTATTTATTTTTGATAATAATTTAGTGGTATAGTGTGTTCTCCAAAAGAGTTTCTAAATTCGGCTTATAACATAAAGTTGTATTTTTTATATGGAACACATAGTTAGCTGTGGAATTAGGACAAAGAGGATTTTTTTCCATTTCTGTGACATATGTCGGATGGGATCGATTTATTCATTTTCACTACTTTATAGTAACAATTCACAATTTTTAATATTTCGTCGTTTTCTAGTTCAAGGCTTCTGCCATTTAGAATATAAGTGATTAAACAAAGTTTTTGGGTTGTTACAATACCACCGTTTGATTGACAGAATTAATCACGTTTGATTGTTGCTTATAATATTATATGTATTGTCCATCATACATTCATTTATCAGAAAATTTTATTGTTCATTAAAACCTCTGCAGCTTCTCAAATTAAAAATGCATTTGCAAAATTTAAATATCCTACTTCATATACGAGGGAAGTTCGAAAATATGAAAATGCTTGAAAAATAAATACCCTTATTTTTCAAAATACACAAAAGTGTTAATTGGAAGTATTTGTTATAACATATCTATTAAAAATTATAATGGATTTTAAATTGTTATTTGGTCTGTTTGTTATTAAATTATTTAAAAATTTGACATAAAAATGAAATTTGTTAGCACTAATTTCGAATCAGGTAATATCCTGGTTGTTAAGTGAGGGGAAACTCAGGTTTGACAGTACACGCTTATCTTATCCGCTGATAAGTTAACTTTGAAGTATTTCATTTGGTAATACACAGGGTGGTAAGAAAAAATAGGAGAGACCAGAAAAAATTGTTTTCGAAGCAAGTAACTGTGACTTTATATTTGACACCTACTTTTAATTCTTCTTCCAATAAAATTTTTGTTTATTTTGAAAAATAAGAATACTTTATTCTTGAACCATTTTCATATTTTTGAACTTCCCCCATATACGAAAGGATATATTTACATTTTGGCAAGTGAATTTTTAGTTTGAGATATAGGAACTTGTATCAGGAATAATACTTTCTGATAAATGGATGATAAAAAGCTCCATGTGTTACAAATTTATGAGGGACAGTATATGTTATATTATACAGATTGGTGGTGGATAATGCGAACATAGGCAGTCCATTGAGCTAGAACACAGTTTATGGGCTTTGTATGCGTTAGACAGAAGTAGACATATATGTGTTATTTAAAATCTAGTATCCTAGAATTCAGTGTTTTCTAAAAACAAAACCTTTTGATTCTGTGTATGCTAGATGTTAATCGCATGTAGGTATGTTTATGGCTAACGCATACAAAATCCATAAACTGTATTCTAGCACATTTAATTACTTATGTTCAGATTTACCTCCACCAATCTGTATATTATGATATATATACCACTGAAATGGGAAAAAATCCTCTTACTCATGATACCACATACAACTATGGGTTCCATATACAAAAATACAACTTTATGGAGTAACTCGAATTTCAGAATTTTTTTTTTTTTGAATAACTGACTATCCACTGCATTCGTATCGAAAAAGTGCCAGAAGAACGTTAATTTACTTTTATCTATTTTTATAAATAAGCGAGATATGGTCACAAAACGAAAAATCGAAAAAATAAATTTTTGTTTATAATTCGAAAACAAAAGACGGTAGCCAATTTTGGTTTGCACCATTAAGTTTTTATCGAAAAAATATCGAGGATGGGGGTCCATTTTTCCATATCTCCTATACTTATCGAGATTCCATATGAAAACATCGAAATTTCCCCAACCTGTACACTTTGTTCAGGAAAATAAATTTGAACCCGCTTAGTAAAAGAAACGATAATTAGCTATTGTAGGTACCGCAATGTTAAGAATTTGCTACGTCTTGTAATGTCTATGACGTATTCTGAACTACCACCCATTGAGTTTTCCGTGGGAATTTTAATGCTTCTAATGTTCTCTCGGGGAAGGCACGTTGGATTGAAATGACAGAATTGGTTAAATTGCTAGTTATTTGTATACAGATTGGTGGCGGAAAATGTGAACATAAGTAATCAAATGTGCTAGAATACAGTTTATGAACTTTGTATGCATTAGGAACTTTATAAATTTGCGTGAAAGGTTTAATTTGTTACGTAAGGTAGTGATAAGGAGGAATTTTTTGAAATTCAATCCCTAAGAGGGCGAAAAGAGGTGAAATGGGTTTTTACGAATTCCTTAATGTCTCTTACACCCGGTGTTTACTTGCAAATATTTTCAATGCAAATGCTTAGAAACGTATTTCAGGATTTTTCCCTAATCAACCCCTAAAGGTGCAAATATGTGTTCGGGGTGAATTTTGAAAAATTTGCCCCTAAGGGGGTAAAAAGAGGTAAATGTGTTTTCACAAATTCCGCAATATCTCTTAGACCCGGCTATCGCCTCGTCAAAAGAAGTAACATTCTCACGTTCTAAAATTATTAATTTCGCGCACTTAATACAGAAATAGCCTTTTCCAACTCATACAATTATTGAGGTTTTTCCTAATTAAAATTTGAACTTAATATATTCAAAAAGCTTGACACTTGACAATTTGACAGAATGATATCGTTAGTTACCAAAGTACACTGTGTTATTTCCTAAGTTTTTTTACAAAAACCACAATAATTTATCCGTAGTGATTAATAGTAATTTACGATATAAGTGAGTCAAGCTAGTCTTTATAGTCACGAGTGGGGCAGAGTTAAAACCCGAGTGAGCGAGCGTATTAAGCCCCGCGAGTGACTAATAAAGATGCTTTACGCATGTGTATCGTACAATATTTCATCTACGATAAAATCTACAAAACACGTAAATATAAGAAAAATATTTAAATGTAAATTGCAAACGGTTGTAATTTTGCGTGGTTAAAAAGATTTTAAAACCGTTGCTACTGACGACGTTCCGAATGAAGTCTTTTAAACACGTTGCTGCTGACGACGTAAACTAATGAAGACATGTTATTAAACAGTCGTTTTATAAACTTAAAACAATGTCGTAGATAAAGTAAATTTTATCTACTATTATCATTCAAGTGTTACTCTAGCAACGTGGTTTTAGTAGATAAAGCACTTACAGCTTTATAGGTAGGTGTTGGAAAGTAGTTATGTATGGCCTAATTGAATAAAGAGGCATTTTATCCAGAAGGGCAAAACTTTAGCTCACGAGAGATAAATATTTTTTCAGATACAATACAGCTCTAGAAATAGGCATTGAAAAAGAAAATTACTTCACTACTATAGCCAAATTTTCCTGAGAAAATATATGGAAACATATAACAAAAACGTAAGTGTATCTAATAGCTATTTATGCAACAACTGCTTAAAGTTTATGTTTATGCACGAGAGATAAAAATTATGAAACGAAGCCGAAGGCTGAGTTTCGTCACATGTCGAGTGCAATAACACTTTTAGCACGAGTTTGCATGCACTTACTTGGGTGCCTGCACGTCTTCAGCTATGAACTTCAATCTAGCCCGAAATTTCTATGAAAATGTGCTTCAAAAAAAGTTGGGCGTTATGACCAAAATCGAAGTTGGACGTTGTGATCAAAATCAAGCTTGGGCGTTATGACCAAGTTATGCGTTGTGACCAGAATCAAAAGTGGGCGTTGTGACCAAGTTGGCGTTGTGACCAGAATCAAAGTTGGGCGTTGTGACCTAGTTGGGCGTTGTGGCCATAATCGAAATTGGCGTTGTGACCAAGTTGGGCGTTCTGTTCAAAATCGAAATTGGGCGTTGTGACCAAGTTGGGTTTTCTGACCCAAAATCGAAATTAGGCGTTGTGACCAAGTTGGGCGATGTGACCAAAATCGAAGTTGGGCGTTATGACCAAAAATGTGGTTTCAGTGGCGTCGATAGCTCTCTCCTATAACAGGCGTCGGTGGGCGTTGTGACCAAGTTGGGCGTTGTAGCCAATATCGTTTTTGGGCGTTATGGCCAAGTTGGGCGTTGTGACCAAAATAAAAATTGGGCGTTGTGACCAAGTTGGGCGTTGTGACCAGAATCGAAGTTGCGCGTTATGACCAAATTCTGAGTTGGGGTTTGTGACCAGTGGGCGTTGTGTCATAGCCCCTGTGCGGCCACTCCTAAGCCTAGGTAAAGTGTGAAAAGAAAATGGAATAAAATAAATATTTTTGAAATATCCCTTACTCAAAGAACTTTTCAATATTTTCGGGCAATAATTAACAACCAAAGAATAGAGCTGTCAAAAACTTGAATTGTCTTGGATCCATAATATACCATAAAAAGGCGGATATCCATAACAAAATTATAAAGTTTAACTGTATAAACGGCACAATATATAGAGCATTAGAAAAATAAGTGAGAAAAGATACATTAATCATATTTTACAAAACAATGGCAATAGCGTGTGGCATATGTGGCAGCGAGAATTGGACAATCACGAAAGCATTTGAACAACGGCTACACGCGATTGGACAGGAAAAGAAACGCAGACGGGAAGAGAACTAGGAGTGAGCGGTTTAAATGCACTAATAAATGAGAGCATGTTGAGAGAATGACTGCATAACGCATACTCAAAACGATTTGGCAATACAGAGCTAAAGGTAGACTCTCTTTAGGACACTCACGCACAGGATGGAAAGACCAACAAAAGGAACGTAACAGACAATGAAGCCTAATACCTGAAGAAAGAAAAAGAAGATTAAAAACTATGCAAGTTTACAAAAGTCACATATATGAAACATATTTACTGCCACACTAGCTTTTATCGTAAATATCAATTAAGTTGTAACTACACGTTTTAGCTAATGGTATTCTTACGTAATTGGCAGGAATAATGACTATAACTTGATATTTTGTTTCAAAGTGTAGGTTTGTAAATTTTTATTATTACTGCTCATTTAAAACCAGTAAAATTTGTCACTAACAGAAACTAACCAACGCAAGGTAAGAAAATAGATATATTACTCAAATTTTACCTCATACACTAACTGGTAAGATATCCGTTAGCTGTTTCAAGATATCGGTAGAATGTGACAATTACTTACTGGGCACCAGGCTCTTTCCAACATATGCAACGTTCAATTACTACGATAGTGCCCCTCGAAAAATTAGTTAACACAATGATTAATAATAACAAAATGTAACCTTAATAATTTAATGTCGAATGTCAAAGCATATGTATAATAACAGTTATATAACTTATTTTCCTATTGTGAATATTTATATCCATAACAAATTAAGATTATCTAGCCAAAATTGTTATACTTCATATCTGAATAAATATTATCACTTTATGTGAGAATTCCATATATAGTTTTAGATATATACTAATACTTAAAAGTTTCCCATCGGTATACTATTACAAATTATTATCAAAGCTATTTTAAATTCTAAACGTCAACCGTCAAAATATTTACTAAAAGTTTAATTATACGAAATTCACTATCTCTCTAGTACACAACCTTGTAGCGATGAGTATTGCTCAACCAGAAATGTACAACAACGATCAAATAAATCTGCTAGTACAGGAATATACAGCGACGACCAAAGCGAACACAATCCTAGAAATGACAGATCGAACTGAATACTAATGTATTTAATCACACCAAATGGCTCATGAAGAAATACTACATCTATTGTATTAGACTGCCATAAAAAATCCAAAAAATGTCATTCTGCTATTTTGTAATAATAAACTTTATATGCCTTACAGGAGAATCTTTAATGAGTAAGCACACAAAACATCAAAATGGAGCCTCGGTCGTATAGCAAGTATTTTGCTAAAAATAGCGTTTGTAAAGTAATGTTTACCTATCCTATATTTTAATTCTGCCTCTCTTTTGTTTTACTGTCGAAAAGAAATAAGTTATCAACCTAGTTAAAATTCCCTTTCATACGTAAATATTAACCGAAAGAATTGACGAACAGTCAAGTTCAAAATATACTTGTCTTCTACATTGGTAGCCTAATGAGAAAGCTCAAAATTTATATTACTTAATTTTTAAAACATAAAAATTCGTTACTACCCCGAAAGAGCAAATACTTTATTTTCTACAGTTTCATACACAGCGCAGTTTCCGTTATTTACATTTGTATTTCAAAGTGTTTAAATTAAAAATTTAACAGATATACAAGCCAGCCGCAACAAGTGTTTTATTCGAAAAGCAAATTTGAATCTGCAAAAGAAAAGAGAATATACCATATGTAATTAATAATATATTTTACATTCATTTATTTAAATTCATATGCAAAATCCATAATTATTTGTACATAGGTATTACATGCGGATTACTCTATTTTAAAATAAAACTAAGAAATAAATAATTATTTAGATTTTATAAAGAATAACCTTAACTTTCTTTTAAAAATAAACAAATTTCTGCTTGATTTTATGTAGTTACGTAAATTATTAAAGTCATTGAGGCCATTAAAAACTAATATATTTATAGTACCATGTAAATTAATTTTATTAAGCCATTTGCACCGCCGATTTTTTTAAAAGGACGATAAAGGTAATCTATGTATCTAAGACAGTGCAGGCGACAAGGGGATGTCCACAGGGAGGAGTTCTTTCTCCACTCCTGTGGTGCCTCACAGTTGATGGACTGCTGATCCAACTCAATAACAAAGGTTACTACACTTAAGGATACGCTGATGACATTGTTATACTGATTCAAGGTAAATACCAAAGAACCGTAGACAATGTAATGAAATCATCACTAAAGATAACCGAAGAGTGGTGTCTAGAGAATAATCTTAGAATTAATCCGAGCAAAGCCACTCTCGTCGCTTTCACTCGTAGAAAGAACATCACAAACAGAATCAACATAAAACTGTTTGAGACAAATGTCAACTGGGAGAACGAGGTTAAGTACTTAGGTCTAACCATCGATTCCAAACTAACTTGGAACTCCCACTTAGACAAAACAATCACCAGGTGCATACAAACATTAGTAATTGGGAAAAGAGCCATAGGTAGTA
>CALNHX010005255.1:0-63479 GCA_940337035.1 Agriotes lineatus
GTATATATTATGTTTTTGTTGCTCTGCTATCTGCAAGTTACGATGTCGATGCAGATGAGGGTGAACCGATGTCGATGCAGATGACGGCGAGCCGGCAAACCGGCTGACTTAATCGAAACGAATCGAGAGCCAAAATGTATTCGAATGATTATTCAAATAATCATTCGGTTATTAATATGATTCGAATGCAAATAATTCGGTTATGAAAATTGTCCGGTTATGCCCATCACTATTCAAAACCGCGATACATGAAAAAATTCAATGCTCTGAGGTCTTTCCTATGCTATATCGCACAATTAGGGTATGTTCTTTTGTATCTTTTTGAGGAATGACTATATAGTTCCAGAGCCGCAATAGTAAATTATTTATTGTTGTATCTTCTACCATCCCAGAAATGATTTTATCATATTGAACACTAAGAACAAGAAATTTGCATTTTCATTGGTATACCACCCTTTAACAAAACCTCCTGGCAATGACGGTCTTCCTTACGATGCAAAAAATTAGTAAAATAAGAATCAGATAGTACAAAATATATTACGTGACCATCCCACTTACGCATATTAAGGGCGGTCTGCCACACATGCGCGAGTGTTTAATGTTTCTGGTACTCCTTATGATGCCGAAACTTAGTGAAATATAAATTTGGTGGTAAAAAATATGTTATTTTCTTTTAATGATTTTAAGCGAGCGTTGTCTACAGGGCGGCTGAGACGAAATTTTTTTATAGATTTTTTTGCTCATTTCTGACATGGTATAAAATACAGTAGTAACTATTGCGGATCTCTAACTATACTCTGTTTATTAGGAATCTGTTGTAGAAAATAGGTGTTGAAATGTTTTTTAACCGAGGTGCCATTTAATGAATCCATTGAGAAAACCGTGCCATTGTGGTACATGCTTCGTATTTTTTTCTAGCAAAAAATCCTTATTATAGTGCTCAACATTGGAACTCTTATTGAGTACCTTAAAAAATAAAATATTATCTATTTTTGCTTTAACGCAGGAATCGATAAAACTAATAATTTGTACATAGCTCAAGTTTTTACCCTTGATGAAAATGGGACCCAAAATATACAGAGTGGACATCGTAAAAAGGGAAAAAAGGGAACGCTGCGGATCGCAACCATCGCAACGGAAAGGTGTAGCGATCCCTGCGCACTGCATTAAATGCAAGGAACAGAAATGTGCAACGATGGCCGCAGAGAGCAGCTAGCGCGGATAGAGAGGTATGGCGATCGCCTCGTATGGTAGAGAGCGTACCGCGATCTATGTGAGCCGTACTTGCGAGGGAAGTTCCGTGTATTGCTCTTTACAGATTTTTCCTTGGCATTGGAACTTTCACTTGCAAGGGAAGTTTCGAGTATAGCCCTCTACTGAGTTTTTCAGTAAACGTTCTTGACATTTTGACCTTTCTTATCATTTCTCTTTCGTCGACGTTTCTCTTTGATACTTATTTTGAGATGGTTTTGTTAAACAGTGACAATGGTTAACGAATGACTTCCGGGATTTGGCCGTGTCATTGTTGAGAAGAATTCAAAGTAAAGGGCTTGATTAGGAGGAAGAACCCCCTTACGAACGTGGGCGAAAAGTGGAGTTTTCTACTTCAACAGTGACAGTTATTTTTGACACTATATTCATATTTCCTGTATCTTTTATCAATTTTTATTGGTGGTCCATGATTCGTCGGATATTGATTGGCGATGTGGAAGATATTAGTGGGAAGTGCTTTCAATTTCAGAAGCTTGTGGTACAGTTCATACCCCTTTTTAGTTCTTATGGATGTTCTCACCCTTTATTTCCTATTCAGCATAGTTGTTTACTTGTTTACATTATTAAGCTATGCCGTGACATTATAGAGCTCTATTTGAAATAGAAGGGGATATGATTTTGACCTTTGCCTTAGTTGATCTTTAAAGGGAACATCGTTCCTTATTTAAGGTTGTTACAGCAAGGTCAGGAAACGTGCTCTAAATTTGTTCAATCGTCTCCCAACACCATGAGTGGATGCAACAATACTCGTGAATAAAAAGTCACAAAAGTCTACCTCTTCACGAGCCTTTGTCAAATGCAGAATCCCAACTGAATTATGGAGCATCCAAATCAGGGTCGAGCTTTTCCAAGCGGTCAGTTGCCTGGGGCATTAAGCTGAGTCCTGAACTTTACGACTTCTTG
Source organism: Agriotes lineatus (assembly GCA_940337035.1). Classification (NCBI taxonomy): domain Eukaryota; kingdom Metazoa; phylum Arthropoda; class Insecta; order Coleoptera; family Elateridae; genus Agriotes; species Agriotes lineatus. Next base: position 2,176 of record CALNHX010005255.1, read on the forward strand.
CTATTCAAAGGTTAGCCATACATATATCCGAAGCACTCGTATAACCACGCTTTTCAATCTTAAATAATCCTGTCGCGGACACGCGTGGGCTTATTCTTTCCGTAGTTTTAGGTTTGGTACGCGCGACTTACTCTTGTTTATTTGATTTGCCCGATTTCTTTGTCTGAACGTCGCGTAGCATGCAGTGGCTGCTTGAAATTCATAAATCTCATTATAAGCCGCCCAAGGCTAGGAACTCGTGGCTGCTTTAAAAACAGGGAGTGAATAATATATGTGCGATATCTAGTGTTTTGTTCGCATTTTTGCGTTAGTTTCGCGCCGTAAATTATCGCGCGTGACCTTTCAATACAATAATTGCTGTGATAAGGTCGCCGTTTGACAAATTACGCTACCCGCTAATATAATGTGGCTACGACAAAACTCAATTTCTCCTTTTTGTTCCGGATTATTTTCTTTCTGCGAGAAGTAAGCGAGTGTCATGACAACGCCCTCCAGCCTTGAGGTTATATACGGCACAATTTATGATGTAATATTAATAAGTACCATATCAATATATTGCCAGTGCATTAATACAGATGCTTGGAGCGCCCTCGGCTATCGATAACAACGGGAAACGGATTGCAAGCCTTGGACCTTGCCAAGAAGCACCTCCGCACTTTCTTCGTATGTAAAAAACTGAAACGCGTCCGATCATTGGCTACCAGGCAGATGTAGAGTGGAGTGTAGCAGTAGTTAGAAACTTATTAACGAGCGATTACAAATACATATTTTTAATAATCTTTAGTAGTGGCAAACTATATATGACAGAAGTTATATAAAACAACAGTTCCTCAAGTTAGCGAAACACCTGGCACATTAATTATAATATTTCAAATCATCTACACACAGTAATTTTGTTATTTACGTACACAGTTAACAATTTATCTATTTATTAAAATATGCATTGTAAGCCCCTTGCTACTCATTACAGCCGTTGCGCTTCCCTTACCGAAAGGTAAAGGAGGAAAACCTACGGACGTCACCTTCCTCAAATAGTCTGTGGTATTATAGAGGAAAAGAGTTCCAAATCGTCCCACAAGGCAAAAATCGAAAATAAATTAAAACACCTCATTTAACCTTTTAGCGAAATCGATCTGTCAGAACTTGAAGGAAAACTAAGACACTGTTCTTAAATTTCATCGGAAGACAAAATTTCGAAAGAAGATAAAGTTGAAGCTAGCTATTTTCGATATTCAATATTTTCTATTTCTACGTAGTGTCCAAAATAGGGCTTGCTTCTATATTTTCTAATCAAAGTCTACAATTTCTCCAGTAAAATGATATATGAGTAGGTACACAGCCAGATTATTCACAAGAAATCAACTTATCGGCATACAATATTAGGTCATTAGAGGGTCACACTGAACATTTTTAGAAACTAATAGTAAATGAAGGTCATGTTTCAAAACAGTTTTTTAATAAATATTCTCCTTTGTATTCTATACAGTTGTCCAATCGATGAAACCAATCGTTAAAACACAGTCCAACTCCTGTTGAGATATATCAAATATGAGGTTTCAACTGCCGCTAGGTTAGGACTCTACGGCGGATGGTTCATCGTTGTCACTCAAGAAACGTTTCAAAACCTTGTGCTTGTGTTACCGTATGAGAAGACACATGGTCGCACGACAGTTTTCCCTTTCAAGTGTTTTTCTTTAATTTTTGAAGATACTTCTGGCAGACAAACAGATATATACGAACCTGCCTTAAATATGTCTATCTTCTAGATCTAGAGTACCTAGGTCAGCGGTGGCGAACCTTTATTGATCTACGTGCCATTTTTCTAAAGAAATGTTTAATGAGGCCATGATGTGCCATCAAACAATCTTGACTTAGTGATTAATGAGTAAAAAATAAAACTAACTACTATCAACTTAAAACTCTTTGCAACCAAAAATATACATTTGGTACTGCAATGATAACATTATGTTTATTTAAATGAAAGAAAAAATTAGTGCAACTTCTGCTCTTGTAAATTAGATGCTAAATAACTTAGCTTAGTTTCATACTTTGTTACTTTTAGCAGAATGCAAGCTGAGTTATCTGACAAACGGCTTCTAAGCGAGTCTTTAATGTTATTCATTTCTGAAAATAATGACTCGCATGCATAGGTAGAAGAAGCTTCTTCAGACAGCTAAATGTGTCTGGAATTGAGTTCCACGTTTCCATAATTTTGGTATTGGCATTTTTACTCATATTACCTGGTAGTCTTTCTACACTCACACACACACACACACACTCAGCTCTAGGGTCCTTGTAGAACCTTGGCTTCTTCTACAACAGCCTTCCATTTCTCCCTGTTTCTTGCTTGGGCAGTCCAGTTTCGCACTCCAAGTTGTTTCAAATCATTTTCCACATTATCCTTCCATCTACCGCGCGGTCTCCTCCTAGGTCGTCGTCCCTCAGGATCGTTTGTAAGCACTCTTCTCGCAATTCTGGTGTCCCAGCCATCTGATTCTCTGTCTTTTGATGCACCCTACCATGTCTTGTTCCCCATTTAGTCTTGCTACTTCGTGCTTCATTCTTGGTTGCCATTGGTTTAGTTCCCATCAAGAATAGGTCCAAGAATCATTCGCAACACCTTTCGCTCGAACCTGTTTAGTAGTTCCTCGCTCCTTCTTGTTAGTGTCCAACTTTCACATCCATAGCACACGACCGGTCTAATTAATGATTTGTACAATCTGCGTTTACTATTCCTAGATACATGTTTAGATTTCATAATACTTATTAGACCGTACAGGCATCGGTTGCTAGTATTGATTCGGGCTTCAATCTCTCTCTGCATGCTGTTCGAATCAGTTAATATAGATCCGAGGTATTTAAATTCATGTACTGTTTGGAAGCGGTTTCCTCCTATATTCACCTCTGGTTGTGCTTGTTGTCCACGGTTGGTTCTCATAAATTTGGTTTTCTGGTTGTTGACTTGGAGACCGCATTGTTGGCCCATTGGTTGCATTAGATTGTATATTTCTTCTATGTCCTCTGTTTTTCTGCCTAGGATACATACGTCATCCGCAAAGGCTATTATTTGGTGTCTTCTTGTGTAGATTTCCCACCAATAAAATTTGGCCAAATTCAGTTTATCAAGGTAAGTCACATCAGAATACATAATAAACTTTAGTGTTTCCGATAATTCTTTGAACTGAGAAAATTTCGATGATAATTATTTAACTGAAGAATTAATTACCGAATTAAACTCTACAGTGACTTTTGCCTGGTCTGGTTTTTGGTGTAAATCCAAATCTCTGGTGATTTTTTTGAGTTTTGGAAATACTTGTAGTTTTTGGTAAGAACATCGTTACTGAAAACTTCTAGTTTAGCATCAAAAGCACGAATGAGATCTATCATAACGATAACTGTTTTATTTGCGCATTGAAGCTTCACGTTCAATTCATTGAACTGCTGGCACATGTCCGTTAAAAACATTAAGTTTGAAAGCCACATTAAATCCATCAATTGTGGGTATTGTTCAATGTTTCCCTCATTTTGCAAAAACAGTCTGATCTCTTCCAAACAATCAACAAATCTGTGAAGTACGTTACCGCGGCTCAACCAGCGAACATTATTATACATCAGTAAGCCATTTATACACCGATTTTACTTCATCCAACAAAGCATCAAACTTTAATTTATTTAAAGCCTTCGACGATATGAGGTTCACTATTTTTGTGACTACGGCCATTATATTATCAAAGGAGGCGAAACCACATTTAGCACACAAGGCTTGTTGATGAATGATGCAGTGGAATTCAAGAATCGAATGTCCTATGTGTGTTTGAAATAAACTGATAAAATCATTTGTTTTGCCTATTATACTTGGAACAGGTACCTAGGTACCTGAATTCCTTGATTCATGCCGTGCTCAAATTATTTGGTGGCTTGCCATCAATGGCACGCGTGCCATTGGTTCGCCACCCCTGACCTAGGTGTTGCTACATGGTCGGTGTTAGATTTTTAAATTTAGTTAATATTAACGTTAGATGTAATTCATGGAACTGTATAGAAGTGCACCTTACCTGTCATACTTGCTGTAACATTCCTTTCTCTCTTTTTTCGTTGGCCCCAAATCTCTTTCGTCGTACAGTACGATTTTCTGCTTACTGCTTCTGTCAGAAGAAGACGTAGCAAAGCTTAAATATTTATTGTTTTGCAATTCCGAAATTGTGATAAGTAATCTTTTATTCAGTCCACACAATTATTTATTTTCGTTTAATTTAAGCAGTCGGTGTTAGAAAAAAAAATTACTCGCGCGCCTTACTCTTTTGTGGCTAAGATCTAAGCCACCACATCTGACCAAATCTATCTTTCTTGATTTTCAAAGATTGATAAGTTGTAAGGGATTTAATGAAAACGTATTTTTATGTGCAAATGATTATATAACAGTTTTTGTATTTTACTGACGCCAAATAAAATTGTCCGTTGCTTGATTGTCTTCCTCGAGCATTAAATGAACAGCAACGATTTTTTCGTCATTTACAAGTTTTCCGGTTGCATTTCGTTTGTCCCGTCTTTTGGTATTGTTTCATCTTCTCAGATTTTGTTTAGTGCTTGTATAAAAAGTGTAGCCCCTTCCTCTTCTATATATTTTAAAATGTTTCCAATTATTTAATCCTCTTCTGGTGATTTCCCATTTTTTTTACTCTTAGTGCTTGCTTCACTTCTCATAGCGATATATTTTCTCGTGATTCTCTTCTATGTTCATCTTCATTTTGTAGTATGTATCACTGCGTTTCTTTCATCTTGTTCGCCGGACACTTCATGTTTCGTTCATTTTTTAATTTTTTTATTGCATTGTTTTCAACTGTTTTACTTTTCCGAATGTTTAAAATGTCTTGTAAAAGAGCTTTTGTGTCTTCTTGCTACTTTCGTTCATTTGCCCCAAACTTCTCTCCGCTTTTTCCCCTAGCTTCTTGTAGTATATTTTTTACTTTCTTCATTTGTCTTTTGTATATATTATATCTAGCTTTATTCTGTTTCTTTATTTTTATTTCTTGTTTAATTTCTTAGATCCACCATTTAGTGTGTTTTTGTGACGGTTGGTGGCCAGAAACACTCCGAAATCGTTCTTAACTCTGCTTCGGAGTATGTGACGATTGAAAATCAAATAGGCCATAGCGCGGAAAAGAAGATTTAGATTTATTTCCATCGATGTGAATTAACTTTCAACGTGGATGGCAACTAAAATTACTGTCATTCTTACTCATCAGAAGCTATTCAGACTGCAAAATACAAATAAAATATTGTAACCTAGGCCGTTTTCTTTGGATAAAACAAAATCGTGTTATCATAGCAAGAAACAAAGACTTATTAGAAATGACACTGTGAGATTTTATTTAAAAAATTGAAGCATTGTTGTTTACTAAAATTTCAAAGAGAAAATGTCAACTATTATTGAAAAAATTAATAAATTAGAGTATAGAACGATCATTAAGTATAGTATTCCAACTAGAGATTGGAAAGTTATTAAATCAGGCCAGCATTGAGAACAGTAAGTCACTTCCCAATTTAATTCATAAAATGTCTATTTGATTGTCATTCAGTGACACATGCATTATGCATTGGGAATTTTGGAAGACATACGTTTTTCAACATTTTCTATGCTAATATACGGTTTTAAAAAATGAGGTTAAGCAACCTACTTCAAACGTGCAAAATGTTACAATGCCTTAACAACACAGTTACTTGTACAATTTACTTGAAAGCTGCTTGAAATTAGAAAATTATTTATTGATTGTATGAAACCAACTTAGACATGACTTGCAGTTTCCATGATGTACTTGATTTTAAATAGCTTTAACATTTTTGGTTGGAAAACTATACCTGTATTTAGAGAGGTTAAGGGGTAATCAGATTTACAAAGATACATTTAATATACTTGGTGATCAATGACCTGTATATGCTACTGTGGAGAATTGGATTGCATGCTTCAGAAGAAGTAAATCTTCGTCGAAGATGAGAAGAGACCGAGAAAATATATTTCCGTGTCTACCCTTCAAAATATCAATGCAGTTCACGACATAATATTATCAGACTGTTGAATTGGGTTAAAACGAATATAAGATACACTGAAGATTTCATATGAACGCTTCCATCACATAGTTCACGTCGATTTGGATATTTAAGAAATGTATAAATGGATGAAATAGCGATGGAGTAATCATGATTGGTTGTATGGATACATGATTGGTTATATGGATAAGAGCAAAACAATAACTGAACAACATTATTCTACATTATTGATAACTGCTACTGATACGAGACAGTGGAAAGACGACGCAAAATGTTGGCCAAAGTGTCTTATTTTGCAGCACGCACGTCTGTACACAGTAGCATATTGCCATGAATAGAATTCGTGATCAAGGGTTCGAATTACCTGAACATACCCCTTATTGACCAGATTTGGCTCCCTAGGACTATTATCATTCACCTCAATTGAAAAGGACATAGATTTTCTTCTAACTAAGAGGCAATAGAAGCTGTGGAGGGCTGGTTTGCAGAGCAATAAGAATTGTTTAAAGTTTAGAGGCGTTGTAGATTCGCAGTAATAAGTGCGTTGTATTAAGAGGAGACTGTAAATGTGGCCTAAAAAGGACAATCAGTATGGCCATGATTTTATTTAAAGTTAATATTTTAGAATAATCTAGTGTGAGTTTTTTAGAGAAGTGTCAGAACAAAAAAATTGTAATTTGTAAATCGAATTTGTGACGCAATTTTGAATTGAATATAAGTACTGAGAGAATCGGAGGTTTTAATTTGTGTCTTTTCGATTGCTGAAAGCCTGAGCCGGGTGTGAAAGGCAATAGTGATAAGCGATCGAAAAATGCCTTTGAATTTGTTAACTGTACTGAGCTATCAAAGTTTAAAACAAGAACAGAGACTATGTTGAATAATATAGTTGTTTCTACAATAATTTGCATTATACGCATAGTATTTTCTACGCCTTTAATTAAATAAGTTTAAAAACTGTTTAATAGTACACAATATAGTACTTGTAAAATAATTCAAAACAAGTAGCTCGCAATCTAGTTGCTATAAGTAAGCTTCCTTTCTCAAAAATTATTAACTGTCAGTTTGACAAAGCGTTTAAGGCCGAACAGAAAGTGTTTTACTTCCTGTGCCTCGAATTGAATCGACTCACAGAAAATTTTTACAGCAGCATTTGAATAGCAACGATCCTTACATGAATGAAATGTAACATTTTCTAAGCCTCCAAATGTTATCAAAAAGCCGACTTTCTATTAACGAGTAGGAAAAATAATTTGAGCTTCAATTTTTGGTTGTTTCTATTTCTAGAGTAGACTGAGCAAAGACAAAGGTAATCATATTTTAACCACAGTGAGTCTATTTAGTATATTCGTTGCATTCCTAGCGCATCTTATTAATTCTAGTTAATGAACCCCCTGCTAGCTATCTATTCTGTGCAAGTATAAACTCTGTAGTACTCTTTGAATGACGTATTCTAAATTTTTAAATCACTTTTCTAGTCATACTGTATAATGCAGTAAGATTTTAAAATAGTAAAACAAGTTAACAGAGGCATTGCATAACTATTTTTGGCGGTTATCAGATTTTTTTAATTAAGAAGTTGGCCCTCAGGACGTAGTTATATCAAATCGGGCTGGTTCATCCCTGTGTGCGATGTAGATCAGCCAAACTGCATTACCCGAACGCCTTCGAATGAATTTCAGTGGGACCCGGAAACTGCATTAGCATTTCCCGGAGTAGAGCGGTGCCAAGGGCTCGTTAGTGGAGCGTCCAACCGTGGATAAGTGATTCTCTTCCTGAAAAATGAGTGCAGATTGAATTCTTCTTGCTGTTGTTATTGTTTTTATACGACGCCTCTGAGAAAAATGGTCAAACGCGTCCCTTGTAATGCTTCGACGCCTTCGGCACCACTTTTTCCTCCCTCACACCCAGAGTAAGGTCATTAATTAGCCGACAGCGTCTTGAATTGGTACAATTAATGGAGTTTTTATTCTGACTGGCGCTAAGACGTTCAGTCTGTTTTTGGTGTTCAGCCGCAAAAGCAGGCCAGACAGTCTAAAAAGGCAGAAAATCTTTGCATTTTGAAAAGTTAATACAAAAGGATGAAACTTAATGTGCTGTTCAAAATCTGCTCATAAGTACGTAGAAAAAAAAATTATTATCTGTACATACATGCATGGGATATTTTAAATGTCAAATTAACATATTAGCATATTATTTCAGTAATTTTGGTCGATATCCAGATATTCACTATTGAAAATGATAATACAATCCAATTATATACACAACAAGTAGACACAGCCGCATTCATAAGTAATGCTACCATGTAAATTATTATAATTAGTTTACAATGACTCGAAATGACATTTTAAGTTGCAATATTAAATATTCATGTTTGTGTATTTAATACTTGTACAAATTGAAACTTGTATCTTTATATCTACTGGAAAACAAAATATATTTTGTTCTCAGAGATGTGATGACCATTTCTAATAAAGTAATATGTTGTGTATCTACTTCACTTCTTTGCAAAAGTTGAATTAATTATCTTGAAAACGTTATTTTCATATTTTCCTTAACATTCCGCGTCAAAAATTTTATTAAGTGAATTTAGTTACGCCCATAATAGTTATTATATCAGCCAATCAAAACGAATCAACCATAAACTTACTTTCATTTACTTTTACAGCGGTTCCTACATTGAAGTAAATATGTCACATTTTAGCTATTTTTTAATCCATGAAAATTAGTCCTTATACTTGAATATATTTTATGGTGAATTTTAGAATTAGACACCAGAGAGATAACACAGTAAGATTGTCAATTCACCATCTGTCGAAGGTAAATACTAGTGATGGGCTTATTCGAATCAAAAATAACCGGTTATCCGGTTATTGAAATAACCTGTGTAACTCGGTTTTCGTTCCAAGTATTCGGATGAAAAATAACCTCATCCTGATACGTACTACGTGCCGCGTCTCAGCGACCTGCGAGTGATCGAAATTCTGTTAATAATACGGCATTCATAACTCATATAACCTTTTCTACGTATGTACTTGATTGACCCAAGTGAGGCTGGCGGCTGCTTGTTGATGTTATTAAGACATTTGAGACTCCCAGTCAACGAGTTAAATTTATGGGGCCGTTCCTATTAAAGATAACGTTCTGCTGACTATGAGATTTGCCGAAGCTGTGTTGGTATTAATTTATAACGGCCTAAATTTTTGCTTCGCAACGCGATTGATTATGCCTAATAAGTGATAAACAGAAAGTGAAATAAGATTTTCCAATATCGTAAAAGATTTATATTTAATTTCTAATAACGGAGCAGTCGGGATAAGAAGTGGATTTCGATGTTGAAAATTTTAAGTGTGCGTCCTTAGAACCGCGGAAGGCTGAACGTAGATAAATTATGGATTCTAAAATATACCGGTATGATGTGCAAGCGAAAAGGGAAGGGTGACTACTAGAGAATTTTAGGAACTAAAAATAGATTCAATAGATACTTTGTATTCGCATATTTCTAATTTCTTTATGATTAGTATTGATATAGCTATTCTCAATGGTTTAAACTCCTTAGAAATTAAATAAAAATAATTTATGCAATTATTATAATTAACGATTAACTGAGTTCCTCTGATATCTGCAAGTTACGATGCCTCCAACCGCCAACCGGCAAACCGGCTGACTTAATCGAAACCAATCGAGAGCCAAAATTGATTCGAATGATTATTCAAATAATCAATCGGCTATTAATATGATTCGAATGCAAATAATTCGGTTATGAAAATTATCCGGTTATGACCATCACTAGTAAATACCAAGAAGAACGACTTTTAGTATTAAAATAATATGAATTCACAATGACTATATTTCCTTTTAATTTTTCCCCTGGAGGGCGACCAGAAAGAAAGCTTCATTGATGGCGGCTGCTCTACCAGTATCGAATGAGGCGACTGAATTCTACATTTAACGACTTATTTGAATAAATTAGAAGCGAAGGTGGAACAGCTTTATTGGTTCTAGCGCAGTGGTGTAAAGACTATCGTTTCAAGAGAGTTACAATTATATGGAAATGCCTTCTATTATTCTAGCCTTTCTGTATTTGTAATTTCAAATATCAGCGTAAAATGTTTTATAATTTTCAGTTTCGAGTTATGTCTAGCAAGTATTCATAATTATTGCGAACATAAAACGCTACTCTTTACAACGTTAGTAAGGAGTTGTAAATATGCGAATTCATTATTATTATTATTAATTTACTTTGAATCTAACTAAACTACAAGCTGATTTTTAAATTTGTGATAAAAAATCAAAAGTAGTTATTTAATTACGCCCTGGACACAAATGTATGGCTCTTTCAGCATTCGAAGACTATTAAGAACCCTTCAAATGTAACGTGGAGAACATCAAACGTCAGATTACGTAAACATAAGTGATAACGATGCAATACCTGAAATTTTGGGCGGCCCACAAGTGGTTTTACTTCCAAATTCTATGAAATCCTGTTTTAATCAGACGGGTACAGCAGTTCACCAAACCAAAAGAATCAAATATGCACTAATTTTCCGACTATTCAAGTGTCCCCAAAAGAAGCCTCAGAACTGCGTCTTGCAGAATCAGAAGAAATGAGGACTTAAAAATTTCCAAAATTGGGAACTGAAGATGCATCCGCAAAATTGTAAAAAAGGAACGGCAGTTGCGAATTCAAACATTTTCAAAAACTATGTATAGGCAACGACTGGAAGTGTGACCGAATGTATGTGTAAATCGGAAATAATATTGTAGGACTTTTAGACAAGGTATCAACTTTTTACGTGATGGATGCTGTAAAAGGACGATGAGGGTGATACATGTAAAATAATTTGTAATTATTAGCAACATATATATATAATTGCAAAAGCTGAAACAACGCATGAAATGCTCTAGGACACAGGTCCGTATCCAAAAATTTTTTGATAATGGTAAAAAATACTTGAAACATAATTAAACCACAATGTGCGGTACATTGTTGAATTCAGAATATAAAGGGCTTCTAAAATTTGACATTAAAAAATAAGGACCGTATTTAAAAAAAATTAGGTTGATGATGGCTGCTCGAAGACGAAACGTCGTATAAAAAAATTGATAACGCGATATTTATGTCCATAAAAAGTTGCTATAAAAAAGTTTCGTCAGTTTCGCTCTGGCTTTAATATTAACGCCAGAAAGAATAGAATAGAAAATCCAATTTTTTTTAAGATAACTCAAAAACGAAAAATCATATCAATTATTTCTAGGCGTCATTTTGTTGGTCCATACTGGCCCTCCTTATCTTGGACACGCTGTATATGTTTTTATTTAAAATGAGTCTGCAACGCTGGTAATTTGTTTTTGGTTTGTAAAGCCGTGCTTCGAAAGTTCCCTTCAGAAGACAATCGGGTATGCCTTTTAAGAGATTTTTAATTTTGAGATCTGAGGAATGAGAATATATTCCTGCAATTTAAAATTCAACTTTGAAGTTATGAGATCTATGAAGGATTTTCTTCCTATTTTCTCTACAGTTTTTATTCCACTTGCGTAAGTAAATTTACATAATTCTTCTTAACAATAGTTTTTCCGTATTCTAGATATTATGGCAGTTTCTTTATCTCAGAAAACAAAAGCCAAATTGCTTCGGACATGAAAATCATCATATTTCTATTTCCACGATTGCTGTTGTATCACCCGATCAAGGCAGTCTCCATGTTTAATCCATTGTAAGCTGTTGGTCCAAAAAGTACTTACCATTCTTTTCTCATCGAGTGGTGTTGATATTCGTACTCGCTTCTGTTCAGCGTTCAGCAACTTTTTAATTTACTTCACAGAGATCATTTCTCATTACCTTCATGCAAGATTAATAATGTTTCTTCTATATAATTCAAAAATTCACCGATCATTTTCAAGGTTGGCTACAGAAATGGGTCTCTTAGGTCTCTCCCCGTAGTTGGTCGCAGCATTCCACTTTGTTGTGGTAGAATAGGACGATCAATTATCCCTTAAACCTTCTTCCATGTCGTGGCCAATCTCCCTACTGTTCAACCTATTCATATGACAGTATTTTATGGCCGCGCAATTTCAATTTCCTTAATACTTATGTTGGACGTTCACAATCAACAGAAGTTTGGTCTACAAAAAATATGACATTAATAAATGAAAACCGACCTCATTAATACAGGGAAGCGAGGAATCCACGAAAGATGAACGGAAATTAGAGGCCAATGAGGAAATACGATTGATAGACGAAGATGATCTAACGGTATGAGTGAGAGAAATTAAAAATGGAATATCAGCAGAACTCGTCGATATACTGCAGCATTTATCAAATATGGTAGAACTATACTCTTAACTTGATTTAGACATGTGTTTAACGTGTGGCGTACATAACAGAAACACATAAGGAATGGAAAATATTACCAATTTCTTCACTCTTTAAGAAAGACATCAGAGAAGATCTAAATTGTTATAGAGACTAGAGTGTGATTATAGTTTGAGTAAAAACTATGGGAAATTTATTGAAAAGAGATTAAGAACAACAGTAGGCCATTCTATTAGTGAAAATCAAAATTGATTCACACCCTTTCATGTGAAGAAATGGAGACATATCTTGTTTTATGGACGACTAGGTTGTGTTAGCTCAAGATTCGTACAGCATGGAATTTACGTGAAAGAGGTTATATACAGAATTAGCCTAGATAAAACAAAACATCATGTTGTAAATTTTAATACAATGTTTGACGTTTCAATAAACGATGGTATACGGGTGAAGCAGTTGATGAATTTGGATGGGGATGGAATTGGAAACCAAGAAATTCGATAGCGAAGGCTATGAAAGTCCTAGGAGCATTAAACGGAATTAAATGAATTGGACAAGCAATGGTGGAAATGGTTCTAACGTATGGATTTAAGGTTTGGACCATGAGGGAGGAAGAACAGCGAAAAATGGTGGCAGTGGAAATGGATTACTTGCACAAAAGTACGAGAACATCAAGAATAAGGAGACTTCGAATTGAAGAAATAAGAAATAGAATGGCAACGAAAGGAGCAATAATTGAAAGAATAGAGATGAACGGTTTGAAATGCTTTGAAAATGTTTAACAAATGGACAAAGCAAGATGGACGAAGCAAATGTTTATTTGGAAACCACCAGAAAGAATCAAACGAGGCAACCCCTGAAAGTAATGGAATCAAAATTAATAAATGAAACGGGCGCTAAGAGATCGAGATATGAATGGAGTAATAATTGTACTACATATTGGTGTGACTCTAAACAATCCACTCCATCCATCTAACGTTCAGGTTAATAAGAGTAAATATACAAAATTCAAGATGAAGAACTATTGGCGAATGTTTTTAAACATATCAGGAACAACATATTGACTGATGTTTCTACCTAATTCGAGCGTTTGTTAAACAATCAAACCAGATTTCTGTAAGGACGACAAAGATTCAGGGCAATAACGTATGCCAGGCGTCAGCTCCCTGTGATTGTTTACAGGCAATATTTTCCTCAAAACAAGAAATAAAATGTTACGCGAAATCGATACCATCGAGAAGCGGACGTAAGTGCAGGGATGCGACTCAATTACATTTTCCCGTTTATGCGTAATGTAAGCCTCCTAGAAGGAGCCGATGTGTTTCCTGAAGAAGCACTTTGCACGAAACGACGGGGACTATTCCAAAGGCGCCTATAAATGCGAAATCACTGCGACAACCGCCAGGATGAATGAATCGGAGCCAACATATGCTCTTTCTCTCGCTAGATTCACTTCAACTGGAATGGGCGCTTGCTTGCCAGTAGATATTTTTATGATGTCGTCGCTTGATGATGTTAGACAGGATTTTTATGGATATGCGTCAAATAAACGTAAAAATATAAGCCACTAGACTTGCCAAGGGATTCTGTCGCATTTATGATAGCTGCCGTAAAAATTGCAGGTTCGAAGTATTTTATGCCTGAATTATCTTTCGAGATCTCATAAAGCTTCAGCAATTATACTTTGCGAAATTAGTATTTGCGTCCATAAAATATCGTCTATTTTCTGTTTGCTCCACTCTCGCCTATACTTCAACGTCACAACCGTCGTCTAAGTATGGTTCATTTTTGTTTGTGTGGCATAAAGTTTATTAAAATCATTTAGACGAAGATTTGCTATACATATTGATAAACAGTTTATTTAAATGTATTCTATTAATTTTTTGTGAAAATTAATTTAATATTTTCGAAAAATTTTATTCCTCCAATTTTCCTGTCAAACTTCAATATCAACAGAAAGATTAAAATTTATGGGCATTAACTTGTAATTAGATAGACATATAAAGGAATCAACATCAACAGTATGGAACTAACAAACTTTCCATGCTGACGATATAGGTCAACGTGTAAGTGAAATAGGAGATATGGAACAATACTTAACTAAACGAAAAGGCAAAAGAAATTGGTTTAAAAATTAACATCGATTCACTTATAGAGAACTTACCTATCACAGTAAACGCGTTTCTTCTTCTTCCCCTTAGTCTTTTTCTTCTCGTACCATAGGCTTTTCAGCGTGTAGGCAGTCATCTTCCATATTTAATTAATCATGCGGAGTAAACCTGAATCAGAGCAGACGGCCACGGGAATCCAATCCACGACCTCCCGAATGCTAAGCAGACGTGGTACCCACTACTCCACAGAGCTCGATGGCTGGTCAGAAGATTGTCTCAACGCTTATAGCTCCATACCAGTTTCAATTATTCTGTAGTCAGGAGTGCTGTTTTCGTCCTGATGCCCTTTGATTTTTCCTGATAAAATTAGATTTAAACGAGAATATCTGGCACCTCTCCGGATATGCCTAGCTATGACACTTTGCGATGTATAACCGCGTTAAGTAGTTTCCGTTCTGTATTCGCAATAAATAGTAGCTGTTCATTAGTAACGTGGTCAATCCAAAGCATCCGTTGTACCGAATCTTTGAAGCATCCACATTTTCAAAGACTTTTATTCGGTTAAGAAAGTTTATCTTCAATGATCATGTTTCAGGACTATAGACCAATATTGGCTATACGTAACCTTCAACCACTCGTAGTCTCAAATGGAGAGGAGTTTTACGACAGAGGGTTGAAGGTCGTTTGGGCGATTTCCACTCGAATGGCCACTTCCTCACTCTAATCACAATTTGCGGTTAAAGTGAAGCCGGGGTATTTAAATCTCTGTACTCTTTTACATGTTACCCGTTTACGAGTAATTGTGCTTATTATTATGGGGTAATACATTAATTTGGTTTTTTGTGCATTCATTTTCATATCGGTTTCTTTGCCAGCTCTATCAATCGAATCGGCAAGAGGCCGTAGATCTGCGAGAACGGCTGAATCATCTGCATAACACAAATTGCTGATTGAATCTTCATTGACTTTGATAGCCGTTGGTACGTATACCAGAGCGGGTTGGAAGATTTTCTCAACATGTACAATGAACAGTACAGGTAAGAGAATTCCTATTTTTAAATTTCAAGCTGTTCTGTAGTTGAGTAAATTATCGATTTGTAATTCTGTTGCTTGATACCAACGTCCGCCAACGTCCGGAACGGATTGTCATCATAAGAAGAAGAAGAAGATACCAACAAAGGATTTGAATAATTCTGATGTCTCCATCATCAATTCAAAGTATTTCAGTTTGGTATCATTTCATATATTTGTCAGTCACATAATTCTAAATTTCGGAAAAAATCTGTAAGTCTAAAGAAAATCCAGATCCAGATCAGTGGTACTATTGTTTAGTTACTTTGCAAAATTATGGAAATCCATCTGGATTATAATCCGCACCTTCCGAACTGTACGTACTTTTGAGCAATAAGTAAGATACACGTATGGGTTGCTAGTCCAATATGTATATAAAATGTTATTTATATATTTTCATACAGGAAACAAGCTATACATTTATTAGCAGTAGTCAGTAATGTAGTGTTCGTACGAATAAATTAAAGAGTTATATTAATATTTCGTACTTCATACTTAATTAGCGTTGATATTGCAACTAATGTGGTTCGTTGCTATAACGTACTCATCCAACTGGCTGATATGGAGAAGAAACCAACTTCCAAAATTGGTTCAATATGTTTGTAGTGTAACTTCTAAATCGTCCTTTTTTAGTGGTTGCATTTTTGAACAATGAGTTGCCTGGAGAACAGTGTTTCTCGGGTATCTAGACCGTTTTTGAATTCAAACTCCATTTCTCTACTCATCTCTTTCCACTTCGTATACATATATTCTTGAACGAATTATCTTGAGAAATGCTTTCAGCATACGACTCATTAGACTGATTATTTTGCGGTCCCCGCAAAAATTGATTTGAGCCAGTCCGAAGGAATATGCCTACTACTGTATATTTTAGTGAAAACAATCACATAAATATATTATACTGTTGAGGTTCCGCACCTCCGCATGAACATTATCGTCTGCCTATAGGTGCTCTCCCGTTCTTCAAGGTTTTGATGACATGTTCTACTTCAGATTGGGTTATAGATAGACCTGATGAGGTGTTACGTTCATTATAGCCCATGTCAATAGCGAGGTTATCTTCTTGTTTCCAATTTAGTACATCATCATTCATTCAGGATTTTTTCGCATGTCTTTGCCACATCTCATAACCTTTTTTCCTGTATTTTGTATTGTTGCTTTAATACCATTCCAAACTTGTTTTCGTTTTCATTACAGATCTTTGATATTATAACGTCTCATTTAACTTTTTCGTGTACAAATTTGCTTTTAAAGATGAAGCCATTTTGGGTTGTGGTCTAGCTTATGTCTAACCTCTGTTATATTGTTTTGGTGTCGTTTATTGATTATGACGTAGTCAGTCTGATTACTATGTCGTAGTGGACGTTCATAGTATTGTTTTCAGGTGACCTTCATGTGTATCTATCTCCGCCTTGAAGGCAAACCAAACCATTAAAGGTATTTTTGATGGTTAGACCCTCTGCCATGCAGAATTGGATGCATTTGTTCTCTCTCATTTTGACATCCGAGACCAAAGTCACCAGCCACACATTCTGCCTTCTCGTTGAAGTCGCTTAAGAACGATGATGTTATGGGTTTTGGTGCCTTTGAAACTTCTTGAAGTTGTTTATAAACGTTTGTGGACTCATTGACAGATTTTTCTGCAGCTAGGGCGTGCGTGTCGGTTTGAAATATGTGTATATCAATCGGTTTTTCCTCTAGCTGTCCGACTATCATTCGATCCGAGCAAGCTACATCTTCTTTAATTTGATGTTCTACTAGAATACCCACTCAATTCTTGTGGTCATTATTGTTATTGCCACTATAGCAGAAAGTTATTCCTTTATGATGTGAATATTCCATCATTAAACAATCTTGTCTTGTATAGGCAATAAAATAGAGACCTCTAGTGCTTGCTTAACCTAATAGCGTCGGGGTCTGCAGCTGACAAGCGTTGGTCAAGAGAGATGGATAGGATCAATGAAAGAGAAATGACCTCACCATAGACCGGATGAAGAATCGTGTTGGTCCAGCTAGTGTATCTCGGGTTTTCCAATTTTCGTACTCACCATATGTGAGCCTTTAAGACGGGGAATAGTAATTAAGACACGGAAATGAAATGAAAAGCGAAAGTAGGCTAGCTTCATTTTGGGAAGTTGTTGCATACATTAAAGTGAAACAAATTCACAAAGCAACCAAAAGTGAAATTTATGGAATTGAAACCCTGGTTTTTAGCAAGAAGATGTATGTTGGGTATTTGATACTAAAGTCTCAACGACAGAATACGAGAAATAAGAGGAATAACGGATATTGCACAAGAATCGGCAACATTGAAGTGGTACTGGGGAGCCATCCGGTAAGACCAAAAAGAGAGCTGGACTGGGAGAGTACTAGAATTAAGACCCCCAACAGGCAGACCAAGTATGTGCAGAGCTTCAGCTAGATGGTTCGACATTATTAAGTAGATCACTGGGACGCAATGGAGTAGAACACCCAGAGACAGATAAAGATAGAAATTAAAGGGGAGGACTACATCGAACGATGGAAGAAAGTTTATAGACGGAGAAGCAGTAGGCTAAAGGTTTAGTAAGCTTATTGAGGTAGACATTTAATTTGGAGGATTTAAAAGATTAATTAACCTAGTTCTAGGTATAAACCATGACTAACAACGAAGATGTTAACAATTCTACAATACTTATTCTTTAAAAATGAAGATGTAACTTAAATAAGTAAAAATCTTGAAAAAAAACCCATAGATGTTCCTCACCATATTTCATTAACTGATTTGTAATACCGTCGGGTCCTGGTGATTTCCTATTTTTGAAACTTTTGATCGGTTTTTCAATTTCTTCTTGTTGTATATCTATTATTATCCTCACTATGTCGTGATTATTCTTTTCTGTTCACGTTGTTGCTATAAATGCAATTCACTAAAATTGTCATATTCTCATTCATCTTCACTAACTTGTGTTGTTTGTACATATTTTTTATCTTTCTTTGGTTACGCATTATACGAAATATTTGTTTCTGTTGTCCAAATAGATCTCTTTGCTGCTGATTAGTATACACTTTCCAGTAGTCTCTCCTTGTCTGCCTGATTTTAGCATTTACTTCGTTTCGAATTTGGTTGTACTTGGTCGTACTCGCCCGGTGTCTTTAGTGTTTTGTGTAGGAGATAAGATTTACGTTTTTTTTCTGATAATTATTTTATCTCATCTCATATTTACTATTTTCGTCCCCACTGCTTCGTAAGCTGCATCGAGTATGTTATATTTGATTCGTCCAACTGTTGCCCATAAGTTCTCTTCCTCTTATATTTCCTTGTTTTTGATCATCTATTTTGTAATCTATTGGTATACAGGGTTTTTGTGCTTTGATTTTCTAATGATTCCAGATCAATTTTTCAGCATACACTGGTTCTTGCTTTCTTAACCTTTCCATTCTTACGCGTAGTTTTTCTAAAAGCAATGCATGATCAGTACCCATGTTGGATGAATTGAGAGTTCTTACATCTACTACTTTCGATGGGTGTATGTTCATATTTGTTATTATTCGTATAGTCGATTATAGACCGGCGCCCTATCGTGTCTTGCCATGTGTATTTATACTCGATTCTGTGGTAAAAAAAATATTATTAATTCTTAGACTATTATTTATACAGACTGTTACGATTTGCGTTCTTTAGTGAAATGAACTATACACGGTTGTAGGAATAGACTGTACTTTAGTTAGCTATAAGCCATTTGTATCATAAATATTTTAAGGTAGAATTCGTAGGCAAAATGTCATATTAAAATTTCAACAAGCGAATGTTTAGCCGATGTTTAGAAACGTGCCTTTCTCTGGGACGCTGGAGATATTTCAATCTCACGAAGAGATTAGAGTAAATTTATGTAGGGTTTAGTTCGTAAGCCAAAATATTGGCCGAAGGTATATGGTTAGTACGTGGTCAGAAGTGCAACTGTTGCAACTCGATCATAAAAATTACGTGCCGGCGGGAGCAAATTCTTTTAGTAGAATTGTAAAACTTTATTAGCGATAATTTGTGAGGTGTCGAGCTCGACAAATTTAGCTTGTGAAATCTTCTAATTTGTAAAATTCATGAAACTATTATGAACTGTTACGTCCGTATGTACGTGCCAAAAGTCCAAAATTTAGACCTGCTCTGATAGAATTATTGGGAAATTTGTAAACGCCTACCGAGTTTTCTTGGTTAAACTTAGAATTTAGTTAGTTAATAAGATGTTAATAAGTAAATTTAAGAAGCAACTTAAGTGTTATGTAAACGGCAGAAAAATAAATGCAAGTATTTGTACTTAAGTGTTCTTATTAATCTCGCAACAGTAGCTTTAGTCTTCGTGTCAAGTGTATTTTAACTAAAAGGATTGCCAATTACCCCGACTTTAGGCGTATCGCGACAAGACTCTTGTTAGCATATCTCCATTATCGTTGCACGAATTCTCATTGAATCTCCTCCATGATTATTACTGAGGAATTTGATGGTATGGTATTCAGGCGGTCCTGTAATATCTCATAGAAGTGTTGTTTGTCTATTTTAGGCATTTTACATTCTTCAGGAGCGTATACACTAAGATAAGGTATATAGATAGTTGATTATCATTTTTCATTCTATACTGAGAATTTTTTCGGACACGTTTGCTTTTGATGGCATTTTCGTATTGTTTATGAATGAGTATTCTGCTGTTTTTGAGCTATCTACTCCACTGTATACCAGCATATAAATTATATCATTTCTGATATTGCACACACGTCTATACAGCTTGTTCTAAGTCCGTTATTGTTTCTTGTTCACTTTGTGACCATGATATTATGTTCCGAATCTTATATTATTCTTTCGCCATTCTCGTTTTTCCTATTGTCTTGCATTGGTCGTTTTGAAATAATCTATCCGATTCCGGGACTTAATGCTAGTTCTAGGAGCGATAGTCATTTTTCTGGTGGTTAGGTTGCTAGTCGGTTCCAACAACCTTCCACCTTTATCCGGGCTTGGGACCGGCAATGACACCCGACAGATGACTAAATCCACTCATCAGATGACGCAGGCGGAGTTTCTATAAGCAACGTTTTCAGTAATTAATTCCTACCATTTGTCATATTCACACAATCACCTGTATGTTTTAAATTAAAAAGCAACAAAAAGGCGGCAAAATTGTTCAACTTAGGGGCGGCAAATTGCTAAATCCGTCTCTGACTGAAAGTTTAGAATTTCAAGTCAGGCATGCAGAAGACTATCTGCAATGTCCATAGGAAGGAAATAAAAAGTAATTTTGTCTTGATTTCGAAAAGTTAGGTACCGCGCGTACCGGTTTAATTAATTTATAATTGCTTTTACTATTTTACGTAGAATTAATACGAATTTTTGTTATCTGTATCGTCAGTAAATTAAATACTTATGAAAAGTGTTCTATTATATTCATTGACGCATAATATCTTCAAAATTAATATAAAATGAGTAAAATACTAAAAACTGAGAAAAAATATGGGGTACGTAACGAAGTTTTTCCGCATGGTCTCTGGAGTATATTCCATTAGCTTGGTAACGGGAAGATTAATGGCCTTCACATAAAAAACAGTTGAAGATAATACTTTGAAGAGGAATTATCGTTTACTAAATCGAATAAATGCACTATAAATAGTATGTAACCTCATTTACCTTGCAGTGTAGAGGCTGGTGCTTTATGCGCTTGCATCTGGCGGTACAATGCTCAACTTGCCCCGGATTCGGGATACAGAGTTGGAGCGCGCCTTTGTGCTTGCGCAGCAACCATTGTGTGAGGTGTGTGTCTTGGTAATGTGTTGACCTTGTTACTATATCTCTTAGGTCTGTGGTTCAGAGTAGAGCACAGTTAATTTGGTGCCCAACTGTGAATGGTCTCACCGATACTGATTCCAATCGCCAAGGCTACGGAAGAAATCCGACCCCCGCGGGATTCGAACCGAGGACTTGCTTAATGCAAGCGTGGCGCTTACCCAACGGCGCCACGCGGCTTCTTCACTATAAATAGTTTAAGTTAAAAATCGCTTTAAGCTTTTTTAGTTTCTTTTATGAACATCCAGCACGATTTCCTTTAGATAGGTAGATTAGAAACCTTAATCATGAAGCGGTATACTTAGCCGTCCAATAGCAATCGCGCGCTTTAAATTAAAAACGTTTCCTCATATCCTAATGCACCAAATAGTGAAATTAGCAAGCGTCCTCAAGAATTTATAGGTTTTAAGAAGAGTATTAGTTTAAAATCCATTAGACGACGAGCTCTGCGAGCATTTGCCGGGAACGCACGTC
This sequence comes from Agriotes lineatus, assembly GCA_940337035.1. Taxonomy (NCBI): domain Eukaryota; kingdom Metazoa; phylum Arthropoda; class Insecta; order Coleoptera; family Elateridae; genus Agriotes; species Agriotes lineatus. The sequence continues at coordinate 23,999 of CALNHX010005255.1, forward strand.
CCCTGACAACTCAAGAAGTCCCCACGGTGGCCGTTAACAGTATAAATTTAATATATCCTCCACTTCTGTCAGATTAAACAGCATTTATACGATTACGGCCGCTGCAGTATTCACCTATGTAAATGTACGCGTCGTTTCAGGGAGTTATCGGATACGTAACTTGAGATCATCGCTAGAGTTACCTTCCATAACCGATTCCGACTCTTTGCCGTTAATTGCTTTCGGAGTTGTGTTCCGGAGTATTATTGCAGCTTCTGAAATTAATAACCGCAGAGGCTTCTTTGCGTCCGTTGGTTGACCGACGTTGTCCAAAAGCGGAATTTTCAGGAATGCCAAGCTCCACACAGAATCAATTAGTCCTGTTTTCGTATTAACGGTCATTCGGTAATTAAACTGCAGCGAGCGCATACGGACACACATCGATAAAACCCACCTACTTTTATTAGTTGCAGAAAGCGTTTGTCACCGAATGAATTCCGGTTGACAAGTTTGAATAATCTGTTCAATATCGGTAAACAAGGCTGTCACATATTGAATCGGTGCATGTCGGCGTCAGAGGCGCGTTGGATGCATATGCATTGTCACACAAATGCCACTATTGGCGGTGGTATTGCCCAGATTCAATTTCCAATATGCATACAGTGGATGCATCACGGTTTAGGCGGAATTACTGTAGTGATCGGATTCCCCACACTCTGCCTGTCCACCCGCGGCCCAGCAATATCACTATCGACATTCAGTGCCCAAATCGATCTACATTCAACATTTGTAGTGGTTGCGCTTCTACACCGGCATAATGCACGTGTTGCATGTAATGCATTAGGATCGTTAGAATTTAATTAGTTTCGATGCCATATTTCCGCATATTGCTGCAAGAATTGGCGCAGAAGTTGCATGTTGCAGCCCTCGTCCTCTCCTGAATTATTCTGAAAATGCAAAATGGAAAATTAGAATGTTCGAGCTGATATTAATCTCATAATAATCCAGTAACTTCAGTAGAATGTCAGAGTTGATACACGATTTACCAAGTTGTAAGTGCAAGTTTTTAATTTTTGTTATTATTATTACTGCATACTTATAACTAGCCTTAGGGCTAACAAGCAATTTTTTCTTAATTTTTATTGACGTGACAGAAGTCACCGAGTCGTAATCCCCGAAAACTACTAACACTAATTAGTAATATCTATGGTTTTAAGTCTATTTAAGCGTCCAGTGGTTGTTGCTATTTTTGTATTCATCGAAAATTAATTAGATGTCCAGCAATTGCCTTGAGTTTTTAGTAATTCCTTATTGTATATGTGGTAGTCTAGCCACATTTTTTATTTTCTCTATAGATTCTACTAAATTTTACAAAATAGATTATCCAAAACCAAAACAATATGATCTTAAACATGCTAACCACTGTCCACTGACCATTTTTCATTACGTATTGCTTCTTGGAATGCTAATGGTTTAACGAACCATAAAACTGAAATACTCAATTTTCTACAATTTAATAAAATAGATGTTCTACTAGTTTCGAAAACGCATTTCACTGAAAGGACAGTATTTCGAATAACGCAGTACAAAGTTTATTACACCAGCCATCCTGATGGAACAGCCCATGGTGGTTCTGCAGTAATTATCCGCAATATTATAAAACACCATGATATGCCTGCACATCAAACTAACAAAATTCAAACATCAATCATCCATATCAGCTCTCAACCCCTTATATAGTCCACCCAAACATACTATCTCTACTGAAGAATATGAAGCGCTTTTCCAGCATATGGGGAACCGATTTATAATAGGAGGCGATTGGAACGCCAAGCATACTGACTGGGGGTCAAGGTTAGTTAACACCAAGGGTAGAAATCTACTAAGGGTCATAAACAACAGTAATTGCTCATATCTTTCTACCGGAGAGCCAACGTACTGGGCATCCGATCCTAATAAGCTGCCCGACCTAATTGACTTCTTTGTACTCAAAGGTTTCTCACTAAACTACCTCGAAGTTTCACCAAATTGGGATCTTTTATCTGATCATACTCCTATAATAGCCACACTTAGTACCCATGCCATCTTCAGACCAGACGTGCCCAAGCTTGTCTCATCTAAAACAAACTGGAAGGCATTCAGATCGCATATCGATAAACATCTGAACCTCAACCTCAATTTCAAACATCCTGACGATCTCGATGCTGCAACAAATTACATAATTTGTGTAATACAAGAAGCTGCTTGGATATCCACTCCAAAGACCGACAAAGATATAAACACAACGGCCAACATACTATTCATTAGAAAACTTGTTGCAAAAAAAAGAAAAGCCAGGCTATATGGCAAAGAAGTAGAAACCCTGTTGACAGATCTACATACAATAGGCTGACGAGGCAACCAAAACTGGAATTACAAGAAATTAGAAACAATACCTTTGAAACATATATAACCACGTTATCAAGCCAGGGCCAATCTATATGGGAAGCTACCAAAAGTTAAAAAAACCAGTCGCTTACATCCCTCCATTGAGGAAAGGGGATGGGAGTTGGGCCAAGGCAGATCACGATAAGGCTGCTATTTTTGCAGAACATCTATAATAAGTCTTCAGTCCACTCTTAAATGACAATAACAATGATAGCCCAGAAATTGATGAGTTTCTAAGCAGTCCATGTCCAATGACATTATCAATAGCGCCTTTCTCCCCTGTGGAAATAAAACACGAAATGTCGAAATGCAAAAATCAGAAAGCACTCCGCTAATATTCAAAAAGTTACCAAGAAAAGCCATAGTACTATTGACCACCATTTACAATAGCATGCTTAGGTTCGCTTATTATCCAGTAACTTGGAAATTCGCACAAATAATCATGATCCACAAACCTGGAAAGCTACCACATGAAGCAACATCCTACAGGCCTATTAGCTCGCTGTCAACTATGTCCAAAATATTCGAGAAACTTTTGCTGAAAAGACTTACAAAGTCAATTGACCTGGATGAAATAGTACCATCTCATCAATTTGGCTTTCGAACAACTCACTCAACAGCCCAACAAAGCCATATAATAATAAACGAAATACTCAAAAGCTTTGAAGAGAATAAAATATGCACTGCCGGTTTCCTCGACATAAAACAAGCATTTGATCGTGTTTGGCATAACGGATGGCTATTCAAACTGAAGTTTACCCTATCCACACCTTACTACCTCCTATTAAAGTCTGACTGACCGCTACTTCCAAACTAAATATAAACTGGAAACATCCATTTATTACCCTATCAAGTCCGGAGTTCCCCAAGGTAGTGTGCTGGGGCCTTTCCTTTACCTAATTTTTACTGCTGACATTCCAACAACAGCTAATACCAAAATTGCCACCTTCCCGGAAGATACCGCATTAATTGCTAGCAATGAAAACCCCCAAATTGCCTCTAATAACCTCCAGTACCACCTCAATCTCCTTGAAAGCTGGCTGGCCAAGTGGAATATGACCGTAAATCAACAAAAGTCTGCTCATGTCAGTTTTACAACTCGAAGGGTTGAATGTCCCAAAGTAACAATAAACGGCATTCGTCTTCCTGTGAAAGAAGAGATAAAATACCTAGGCTTAACACTTGATCGCAGACTGACTTGGAAACCCCACATTAAGAACAAAAAGACACAAATCAACTTGTAGATACAACAAATGAACTGGCTAATAGGACGAAAATCGAAACTCACAGTAGACAGTAAGATTCTCTTACACAAATGCATAATCAAGCCGATATGGACATACGGGGTACAGCTTTGGAACTCTGCTAAACCTTCGAACACCCAGATCATCCAAAGGTTGCAGTCCAAAAATTTAAAAATAATGCTCAATGCCCCCTGGTATGATGGTAAGATGGCCCACAGATGTAGATCCATAGCTTTAGTTAAGTAAAGTTTTTCTGTTCAACCCATAACTTAATGTTCATTCGGAGTGTAGCTACTGGGCTGCTTCTCCCTTCATGTGTAATACATTAATCTAATTTACTTATTGCCCCTATAGAGCAGATTGTAAATCACGTGTATATAATAATAATGAAAAAATATTATCAGTATGATTTCCGGCGGCAATTTGTGGCGCTGATGGTGATTGTCCTTTGGTGCTGTGCACGTGATTGGGAATTTTCGCTACATGAAGATAAGGTAATTCCTTTAACATTATGGAAATTGCCGTTCAGCCTTAAGGCATTGTGTGTGGAATTGCTGAAATCGATCTAGTCATGCTAGGAAACGACTTGCTGTGCAATTACTCACTCCTGGCCATCTTAGAACTTTGGTAGGTTGCTGCCGTTCGCTTCTGGACATAGTCTTCGATTTTGTGTGATTTCAGGCCTCTTAGTACCTCGCTCTGCATATCTGTCCCCCTGGACTCTAATCTCACCTCGTGGAACACCTGCAGACTCGTAGGCCCATATGGTTCTTTCCTCGTGCAAATTGGAGAAAAGTCTGCCCCACCCAAGTTTGCGGCTTCTCCGCAGGAATCCCCCAGTTCGGAACTGTGCATAGCATTTTCAGGGTCGCTGGCTCTGCTATTTCCCCCAGGTACCTTCTTCCTGCTACGCTCGCTTGTTTAGATCGTGTAAATTCAAAACTGTGAAATACCATTGGTGTAGTTGCTATATATTGTAAGCGTTTCTATTTACGGTTTGCGCTGTTACATTTCTGGCCGATGGTAGAGAGAATTCAGGTAAACTGTCGCCATAATGTATTCACTTTGAGCTGTAGGAGTAAGCTTAGTTGTTTTATTATACATTATAGTGGCAGCACTGTCCACGGTTTTTGGCTGCAATCAACCAACGATAGACACGTTCCACCACGTTTTAGTTTACAACTAATGTTTATGCGTGGGAATACTGGAGCGAATTGATTACTATTTGTAATCGTTTAAACACGCTACTTAACGTGTGCATTAAGCCTCAAGCGTATAGGTCTATCGGCGTGGGTTTTTTCGTTCTAACATAATTAGCCTTTATGCGAATTGTGACTCCCGTTATCCGTTTTCGCTGGTTTTATATGACTCACAACAGTTGCGTTATTTGTGCTCGTGTAGAGTATTGCGAGGAAAATTGTACAGCTTATGCCTTTCATCAATTTATTCAAATTTCATGTCACAAGTAGAATTGTGTATACAGGGTGAGTAATTTTAATCTTTGGACGCGTTTGTCCAGTGAGGGAAGCAAGATGGTGAAAAATACCCCGGGACAAAATTGTTCGGGGTGAAGGGGGACAACTTTTGGCACCACAATCCACTCCCCCTTGTACTCTCCCCCGCGGGGGGGGGGGGGGTCAACTTTCAAATTACAAATGGAACCCCCCATTTTTTTCAATCGATTCGGATTCTTCGGATTCGGATTTTTGTCCGAACATTTTTTCATGAAAATGCTTTCTTCGGTCAGTTTTAGCGCATCTCACAATCACACCCTTGGCGTTACCTAGGAACAACGACGTGGGCGTGGTGGGATTTTGTTCCCAACGGGGTGCTTTTTTCGCGTGCGTCCCCTTGCCTCTGACGTACGGGGTGCTTTTTTCGCGTGAGTCCCCTTGCCTCTCACGTACGGGGTGTTCTCATTAAATTCGCTGAGAGTCAGTGGCTCTCCCCCGCGCTCTGGTTATGACCGTACATCAAGAGCGTAGGTCCAATCTAACGTTCTGGAACCTCAATCCTGGAAATTTTTGTCATTTTGGTGAAACATTGACACTTTTGGCCCTGATGACAGCTACCTGACAGCTGTGATGACATCGTGTGGGGACAATTTTATGGCTGTAGACCTGGTAACTCCATATCGAGCGCTAACAATCATATGTGCTGATTCGGGAAAATGTCCATTCACTGTAGTTCTGTAGCATTAACACATTTGGATATTCTGGATAATCTGTTCACATGGTTGTATATTTTTTTATTTCCTTTCTGATCCACGGAATACCAAGATCGTCATGCAGAATTTTGTTGCTGATATACCATTTTGAGTTGGCTATGAACTATAGTACGCAAGGTCTTGTTTTGAAACCTTTGCACTATTTCAATGTTTGATGTTTTCCCATAACCCCAGAGTTGAGTCCTGTAAATCTACCCTGGAATTATCATCACTGCCTTATACACTAGGACTTTGTTGTTAAACGGCAATTTAGACTTTCGTCCAAGAAGCCAGTACATTTTCTTTATTTTTATGTACACTTCCTTTCTCTTCTTCTTCTTAATCTAGGACCAGATCCAGTTAATTTAAAAACCTAAATATATTATATTGATCTATCTTGCGAAGTCGACGTCCAGCAGTCTTGTCATATTTTTGGTGGCCTTCCAGGTGGTCCTTTCGAATGGGACTTTCCGTCCATGACTATTTTTGCCAGTCTGTTCCATTCATTCGGCCGACATGGTCTTTCCAGCTTCGTCTTCTGTTTCGCATCCATCTTACCACATTGCATCTGTCACGTATCTCATTATTTCTGATTCTGTCTCATAATCAGACTTCCGCGATACATCTTAACCTACGAATTTCTGCGGTTCTTATCATACCTTTCTATCTTGCTGTATCAGTTGTAGTTTATTCGATATATGTGCGCACTAACCTAATGCAAGTTTTGTAGAGCCTCGTTTTGTTTTGTATAGATATGTTTTTGTTACGCCGTATTATGTCTTGCAGTTGCCTTTATTGTTTGCGATCTTACCTTAGTGTATACATTTCGGTCCCTAGATGTATATCCGCCTAGATAATTGAAGTTCATGGCCTGTTCTACAGCTTTATCATCGACTACCAGCTTGCTAGAGGCTCCTTAGATATGGTGATATCTTTATCAGTAGACATTTCCATATTAATTGCTTCTGCAGCTGTTTTAAATTTATAAAGTATTCGCTGTAGATTGTTTTCGGTTTCCGCCATAATAACGGCATCGCCCTCATAGTATGACATCCAATCTATAGCCACTACTAACGGATTTCACTTTCACTCTTATTTGGTCCATTACAACATTCAAGAGAATAGGGCTAAGGCCATCTCCTTGCCTTATATCAGCCGAGATAGGAATTAGTTCAGTTAGCTCATTGTCCAATTTAATTCTTATGGTGTTTTCAGTGTTCATTCCTTTAATAATTTTGATTACCTGCGGGCTGACTTCCTTTTCAATCAGGATATTTAAGATGTCACTCAGTCTTATTCTATCAAAAGCCTGTTTCAGAAATATAAAACGCATAAAGGCTGGTCGCCCAAACTGTATAGTCTTGTTTTCTTTAAATCCCTGCTGTTCTCTTCAGAAATGCCTATCTGCTCTGCGCTGGATCTGATTTCTTTTATTTTTTTTTAAAAATAGGTATGGTAATGCTAGTCTTTCATTGGTTTGGTATCAGCCCTGTGGTGAAGATTATTTCGCAGAGCATGTGAATTTGTTGAGCCAGGATATCTCCTCAATACTTGACCATCTCATTGGCGATTTCACCTAATCGAGGGGAGTTTCTAATTTCTAGTTGATAATAGCCTTTCGAATTTCATCTACCGTAATGTTGTATTTGTGATGTTCCATATTTATTTCCTGATCGTGTAGAGGGTGTACATAGGCCTGTTGTTTCCCAAAATGTGCAGTATAGTCTTTTGATTTTATATGGTTAAGATGTATATACTTAGTAATTGGTTGCCTACGATCTCGTAACAAATTCCAGATATTATTATTAGTAATGTTCTATGTTCTATGTCTGAGATTCGTGTATTAACTATTTTTCTTTCATGACTGTATTCCTCATATGTGAGTATATATAGTCTTTGTAATTTAGATACGCTTGCCTTTTCTCCGCTACCAGCACTTTTGCTTCTTGCAACAATCTTTCGAGAATCGTATTTTGTTGATATCTATCTTTCTTCTCCATAAGGCTTCTTCCGCTGCTGTCACTCCATTGGATCTTAACATCATCCATGCTTTTCATAGAGCTGCTTGGCGGAATCATTTGAAAAGGATTCGATATTAAGTTTATCAACATATAAGAGATGTTTTCTTTTTCATAGTTGCATTTCAGTTTGAAATTTTCCCAGTACTAAGTTATGGTCAGTGCCTGTATATACAGATGATAGGACTCTTACGTCAATTACTTCTGAAGGATGTATATTTTTGTTAGTTATTATGTAGTCAATTACTGATCTTCTGACCTCACGAATTTGACCATGTATATTTATGCGAGTTCCAGAACACACCCTGTGGAACTCCTGCGTTAATTAAGTGTAGTGCGGGCCAGCTTTCTTCATATTTAACCTGACAATACCCCTTAGGTATAATTTAATGAGACGGTAATATTGGTATGTTAAAGACAGTTTCATTTTCTACAGTAATACAAGGTGCCAGACTCGATAGAAAACCTGGGCCACGTCACGTCAATACCGTAGCACAATATGTGCTTTCTTCGAGATCTTCTTCAATAACATCATCTGTCCTATGTATAGGTTCTAGTGCGAGTATTTCTGTCTAAATCCAAATTGGTGTGGTGGAATTAGTTCTTGCTTTTCTATTGTGGGTACTAGGATCTTCAATATTAACCTTTGCAGTACTTTTGATAGTAATGGCAACAGCTTTATAGGTTTATATGAGGTAACTTCATGAGCTGGTTTGTCCGGTTTCTGAGTTATAATCATTTGCACAAATTTCCACTGAATTAGAAAATACTGTAACCTTATTACGGCATGGCAAAATTTGTGTTATTACTATTATTGCCTTGCGGAGCAGTTCATTCAATGGTTCGGCAGTAGGGTTCTACCCCGGAGATTTTTTATTGTTTAAGTTTTTGATTTCTGTTGTTATTTCTACTGGTGTGTATTTGACGGTTCGGTTGTAGTGGAGCATGTAGGAAGTTTAATATCTCGCTTTCTTCTTCAGGTATATCAAAAGAGGGATCCGGTTGGTAGATGTTCCGCGGATAATTCAGCTTTTTCTTCTTCTGACCTTGCGATTTCTAGAACATTAGCTTATTGTTGCTTTCTCTAGTGTATACTCATTCTGTGGGGAGGGAGATAAGTTACTTACGTATTCTTTGAATGTTTCCTTTTTGTATTCAGTTAACGAATTTTTTAACTCCGTAGTTAATCTATTAAACCGTTTTTGTCATTGGAGTGCTTGGTTTGTTGACAAATTCTTCTGACTTTCCTTTTTTCGGTAATTTGGTTTTAAAGTATAAGGGACTATTTTCAATAATTTCTGTGTTTTTGTGACTAGGTGGCTTGGCGTAGTAGGCTGCACGTTGTATGTTATTTGTTAGGTGTTCAATACCACTGTCATTTCGTTTTTTGTTTTTAGTGCAACTTTAATTAGTATACTCACTAACTTGTCTAACAAAAACAAAGTTGTTTTAGAGAAGTCGGCATCTTCACCATGAACTGGATCTCGATAAATTCAGACCTCAACTTCTCTTATGGGAGAATATTTTTTAGGACAACCTCCAACATCTCATTACTGGGATGTGGAGTATGTTATCTATGTATATGCAAGAATAGCTAATACCAAGATGAACATAAAGAAAAAATACTATAGAAATTCTAAGGCATAAAGAAGTATCGGTAAACAAAAAATTCTAAGATCTCTAGTATGAGTTCAAAACCATAATTAACAAAGCAAAGCTGAAGCTTGCGGGGTAACCAGAAATGCCAACAAAACGAAACAAGTCCAAGTACAAGAAGAGCTAAGAAGCGCTAAGAAGAAAACGTGCCCATGGACAAATATTTGGGGGATAATAAAAATAAAGAAGCCCACCAAGCATATAATAACAAACAGAAAACTATAAAAGATGCAAAAGTTAAGTCGTGGAACGAATTCGTAGAAAACAATTAAATAGACGCCAAAAGAAATATCAAGATGTACCATACACTCAGAAAATTAAGAAAATAAAAGAAACCCCCACTAAAGAACATAGATGTACAGAATACCTCGCCGAATTCTAAAGAAAGAAGAACGAACTGCACGATCTGGAAACAGCTACAGATATAGAGCTGGCCGAAGTAAGTAAAGCTGTGGAGAAGCTTAAGGTAGGAAAAGCACCTGGAATAGATCAAATCCGTACAAATATTATCAAATTTATGGGGAAGGAAGCAGTCAGGCTACTCAGAATAATAATGTTAGCATGTTTAACGAAAAGAATACCAAGCTATTAGAAAACACCAGGGGCAGTACCAGTACATGAAAAGGAGGACTCCTCAAACTGGAATAAATTCAGAGGCATATATTATGCGTGATCTATCAAATGCACGAAACACTACTTGACTTTAAGACCAAATTTAGAAAATACCTTATCTGACTAGCTCAGGTAGATCAACCCAGGATTGGATTTTTGCTCTCAGGCAAATAGCTGAAAATATACTGGCCAAGGATACAATTCTTGTTTATTGTGCCATTGATTTAGAAGAAGCCTTTGATAGGAAATGTGGAGGATCCTGAAAAGAAGATGTCGGCAAACAATTGTTAGAAACTCTACAAAGAGTGTATAGCGAAACTGCAAATAGTTCGCATAAGATGTAGCAAACCAAAGACATTTACAACCAGTACAGGAGTGAGGCAGGGGATGACACCAATGGATGAAATGGCATTATAACTGAACAACAAATTGATTAGACACACACCTGGGATAAAGGAAACAACCAGCCAGAAGAAATGAGCTCTCGTACGCTGACGACCTCATTCTGTTCGCAATTAGCAAGAAAGAGCAAAACAAAAATGGGCGAAGAAAAGACAGCTGGTATAATACAATCCGACAACAAATTCAAAGAAGACCGAAATAATGACACTAATAAGTAAGATTAATAAAAAATATAAATTAACATTAAAGAAGAAAGAATAGAGAAGACAAAGTAAATAAAACAGCTAAACTCCATAATGGACGAAATGGGAAGTTATTAAGAAAGATATGAAACCGTGTTAGAAAAGTGGCCACAACATATTGGGCTGTAAACAACTCGTAACACAAGAAACGCGTAATAGAACTAAACTAAAAATATACGAATCACTTATATGTATATGTAGCCGGTTCTGGCTATTTTAATTTAATTTAAAATGATTAAAATGCGGGCTACAATTGCCGGAATGATACCGGCCCCGGATAGCTAAAAAAAGCCAAAGTACCAATTAATAACCTCAAGTTTGTTACCCAAGAAAGAAAGACAGAATAATTTTTATAAGCCTATATGTTTAGCTAGATATCAAATCAAATTGTATTCAAAAGACAGGAAATAAAAATATAACAATGTTTGTAACTCAATCAGGTCTCTTCTAAGAGTGGATCTCGTTCGGTCAGATTCGAGCCCTGTAAGTCACTTATGGACCAGGCTATGCATAGAGTAGTTCTACTGGCTAGTAGGCGGATCGGCGAGTCTGAATGCTGCAATGACATTTGTTAGCGAGACCCGCAAGTGACAGCGGTACGTAAACATGAAACTCGGATTTGAACTTTTAATCGTGAAAAACTGCAGGCAATATAATATTAAATAACGTGTATACCTAGTGCTGTTATCGCGGTCTGCAGGTGTGCTGAACGTGGCACGTGTTGCAATTAAATTAAGTTCGGGCCCTGCAGGCGGCGATCACCGAGAAAATGTGAATTTTGGCTGCGGCTCGCCGCTAATGTGCGGCGTGAAATGGCCCGAAAATGGAATTTGCGAAAGTATTAATGCAGCCTGGCCTGGATGTCTAGCTTTCGTTGCGGCTGGCTTTTCTGAGGCGAACTCCAGGCCGCTCTCGCGTTACGTCGTCCGGGTCGTAATTACTGGTTTTAAAGCCGGCTAATTAGGCGTTTTGACTAGTGAGAATTAGCTACTCGAATCTAAAGTGTCCTCTGAGTGGACGGGACCTGGTGAATTATTTGAGGTGGTCTGATCCGCAAAATCAGCGGGTAGTTTGGCAGGTTTCTTACCGGATAGCACACAACGGCACTCTCCTGGTGAGAAGGACCAGGCGGATAGTTTCTGCTCACCGGATAGCACACAGTGGCACGCTCCTGGTGAAAAGGAACAGGCGGGTAGTTTGGCAGGTTTCTCACCGGATAGCACACAACGGCACCCTCCTGGTGAGAACTAGGTGAAGGAAAAGGAGCAGGGAAATTCTCGGAAAATTCTGTCTTGTACTGGCTTCGTTTTCTCCTTATATACCCTGGGATGGTATAATCAGCGGTTCGTTGGAGTAGGGGATCTTTCCTTTAGGTGCGTGGAGGAATCCCTGCGTCTGCCCGCGGTGACGCTTATCGCTTTCCGCGCGGTCCAACGATCTAGCGCTCCGGTTCTTAAAGTGATTTACGCCATGGACGAACGCGCGAATTAATTTTTAATTTCAAAATTGCGTTCGCGCTGGGCGAAACGTTACAGTATATACAGTGCTTTCGTAAAGTAGTGGAGAAATTCGTTAAAAATTAAAGGATAAACTCTTGAAAAAAACGCTCAAACCCGTCGATTTTTATTTTTATTTGCGCATTTTTTGAAATAAAATGCATACATACAGGGTGACCCGCGTAGGAGGTATGACGTCATCGAGGATTTTTTATTCTTTATTACGGAATTTGAAAGAACGCATTTTCTACTTACGCTAAGGTGATTTTTGAATATAGATCACATGACCTGTTCTACCTTTCGGTGTCGAAGAATAAAATCAGTTATAGTACCTACCGATGGTAATATATGCCTGATCATCTAAAAAGTAAAATTCATGCTTGGGCAATAAGAATGCTGAGGAAGATAGGAGCAAAGAAGATGGACAGGATAACGAACAAAGTAATGAAAAACATGCTAACAGTGAAAGGTGTGTTAGGCAAAATTGAGACGCACCAGTTAAGATGGTTAGGGCACTGTGTGGGAATGAAGGAAGACAGAATAACTAAAGTTATACGGCAAATGGAAATGCGGCAAAAATAAAAACGTGCGAGATCAAGAAAAACATGGAACGGTGATACAGCTAAAACATTAAAGAAAATGCAACTGGATTCAAGCTAAAGACGCAGCAAAGGATAGAAAAGAATGGAGTATGACATCTACACCTCCGGTGGGATAAGTGAGTAAGTAAGTAGTTAATGGGTTTTATTGCTAATAAGTGTTTGTGTGGGCACGTACTACGAGCGCCGGTCAAATGGTCGCAATAGTTAATCTATGTTAGCTGTGGTTGGTACTCAGACAGACCGATAGTAATAGTAAGTCTTGGTTGTCATTTCAGTGACACTTGTTAGATTAGGTCAGAGGCTACAGGTTTCTTATCACAAGTCACAAGATATCATCATTGTTGATTTTTCCTTTATTCATAGAAATATACAACAGTTACAATTCTAATATTGTGTACAAAACGACAAATACACGCAAAATCACATATTTTTTCTTTTTGCACATTATTGATTCGGGTCACTGCTAGGTACTAAACCGCATATTGAATCAATTTAGATTTTATGAAGAGGGACAACTGCAGCTGGAAATAACTAAGCGAATATGCGTAAGCTCAAATTTATGCGGGCTTCGATTGCAGTTTGATTTGTCGGCGGCAATAAACAGTAAACCGCGGTTATACACCGACGGGATTGGTTACCTTATTAAGCTGGTAGTTCATCACCGCGCGATTATAGTTATAAAACAGTGCTGCACTCCGATATGCAGTTCATGGCAAATACGATTTGGTAATTTTGGTATATACGTAAGTCAACAAAGCTACACGCGTAAATCGCCGCAGAAATACCCCATTAAATTTTCGACGGAACATCAATTAATCACGCTGGGTAAATCTGCATTAAATCACTGTTTACGTTATCTGTTTGATCACAGAAGCTTCGCCGAAAAATCGGCGCCGCTTCGGTTTCCCGAACTCGGAAAATTAGCGACGATCGGGCTAAGAACGGCTGCCGATGGCCATTAACAGCATTGAAGAAGCTCTCGTCACGGATGCATTGAGACGTGAGCAGGGGCGATCGAAACCCCATGGGAGCCTGCAAACAAATGGAAGAAAACGGTTTATTGTAAAAACTAATTGGCGTCCATAATTACATTTGTCTGCAAAAATTGGACCTGAACGATCACCTGTTACGATGCGCTCCATCGTCGATTCCTGACAGCTTATACGGCTCTTCCGATCTCGGGAATAAACTCCAATCAGTTGTAGTCAATTAATTGGAATTCATTATGCGCTTGTTTGAAACCTTTATTTAATAACTTAAAACGATTACTTTTGAATATAATATCGATGAAAACAGGTCAATTTCCATTTGATAAATGTTTTCTCTACAACTGGAAATACTTTCCTTGTTCATTGTAAAGGTTATTTTTTAAGTAAAAGGGATAGTTGGCTATCATATGTTCATTCATTATTTTCTAATTATAATTTAGTATCCTATACAAGGGATTTTATAGTCATACTTCTAAATGATTTTTTAAATCCTCCAGGTTCAAACATATAAAAACACAACCTTGGATGAATATTTAGCTTGTCAACTTCCTCAGACGTAAATAAATTAACAAAACTAATATATTGTTATGATGAATCTACCACATTGTAACGCCTATGTTATGTTATAATTGACTTACACTTTAGTTTATTCTCAATCAATTCTTTTTAAAATTGAATTTTAATTAACTCATTTGCCCTTTTTTAATTATGGATACTCAAGATTATTAAACTGCTAACTTCGGTAGAAAACACTTGACTGAAACACAGGTCGGATTCTTTATAATCTAGATTGCTTCTATTCTGAAATTTGATTTTCTTATATTATGACAACTCTTACGGCTGTCACCTAGCACTTCAAATTAGTTTTGTGCAAAATTAATTACAAATACTTTTTCGTTACATTCTTGACATTCAACAATATCAAATGGTAAGTACTCCCTTAATTAAAATTACCTCACTTCACTCTTTCTATATTTTCTTTCAGTTTTTATTTAAATACCTGTATTCTGTTACCTATTATTGGACTCAACACTCTCTTCCACCAAGCTCAATGCATCCAGCAACCTCACCAAGATCTCCCAACTTCCAATAACAATGTCTGCACGAACTCCGCCAAAAACACACATGCATCCTCAAAGACTTCCTTGCCCAAACACACGACAAGGCACCTATCAACCCTCTTTAGCAGCAATTCCAGCAGCAATCACTATCTACGTCGTCCTACCAAAATCCTCAAGCTGCCGACAACCTGGTATCACGAACCTCGACTAGATGCAGGTTATAAGATGTCTCTTCGATGACAAGCTTGTCGAATTAGAACTCCTTCAGTTGAATATCTCCTATCCACTCCATAAAACGCTCACTCTTCTAATGATCTCGATGTAAACCACTTCCAGTAAAAACCATTCCATTCAATTCAGATGATGCAATGTAATTTGACAATAAACTCAGTTCAGCATCCCCTTCCAGAAATTTGCGTTTGTAGATTATAACTGTATTACTTTGGTATTCTCATCACATTATTTATCTTCATCCATATAGTCTGCACATCTTCTATCCTTTTAACATATTACTTTTCATTTTTACACCACGCCAATTGTATTTCAAATTTTAACCGTTTTATATACCAAATAGCTTTTTAATACTTTTATAAAAGGTCTATTTTTATAATTTCAACCACTACAAATTGTATTGCATCTTTTTGTATCAACTTTTATTATAGTAATCAATAAATATCTCCTTAGTCATCTAGTTTAGCATCTATTTCACAGTTCAACACACTATAGAAGCTTTATTATATTTGTCTAATACCCACTATGTTAAATAGTATATTTCGAAAAAGTATTTGCCTTAAATTCCCCTTTTCATTTCAGATAAATTAAATTATGTTAAAATCCTACTGTTTCTTATGTAGCTTCCTTCAATTCAATTTTAAATTCTATTTCCTTTCTTTACCAAATACATTTTAATAATTCTGATATCCATTTCATCCCTAAATTCATCTTTGTAATTTTTAATACTGTATTCTTTTAAACCCCAGTACCAATACCATAACAATATATTCAATCGCTTATCGATACAGATATAGCAACACTCACACCTTTGCCGATGAAGTGAGAGACCGGTCCAACGTTACAAACCCTTTTTATGCGGAGTTGCCCATTGTCCAGTTCCTTCAGAATTTGGTAAGGCTTTACCTGCTGGGTTTTCCAGACAATGAGCAGTCTCAGAGAGGATTACGATGTCCGTGAGCTATCGCAAGACCCTTGCTACATACATAATTATTTGACATTTTAGTTTATTTGTTTGCTAGGAAATTTTGTCTTATGTTTCAAAATACGGTAAATATTTCGATAAATTCTTATTCGATAGTGCCGTTTAAAAAATTTGATTTTGCCTGATGAATTAGAGTTGATTAGGCATTTGAGTGCACATAATCTCAACTTAATATGTTTGCTAGCTTTTGGGAAAACCTTAAAAGCCAACGGCTTCTGTATTTCGTTAAATAAGCATTTCCCGGAAAGTATTTTGAAGAATGTTTTCTTAGAATCTCACTGTATATGCATTTTCACACTATCAACGCCTTGAATGATTTCAAATAAATATATGCATTGGTTCAAATCTGGTAGTAGCCGAAAGTTGGTGCGGTAGTGGATTTGAACTCATTAGTTAAGTTAGCTTTAAATTAGATTGAGGTTCGTGGAATGTGAATTTGACTGCCGGGGAGCTAATGTAAGTCGTATGCGAGCCATTACCCCTGTTGCACTTCCCGCACAGGAAGAAATGCATAAAGAAAGAAATACGGCCAGTCCATGGATGATCTATATTTATACAGTTTGACAAATTTCCATTATGGGTTTAGTCGCCATACACCATGGTTTGTCTGTTAACATTTCTTCTAAAAGTGTAATTTAGCTACACTTAGTGATACTTATATATGCCCTTGAGTAACTGTTGATTTTCTTTAAAAGTTTTTGGGTTTACAACTTTACTCAAGTAAATTGGAATTTTATCGTATACGTATCTAGCTCTCCACATTTTTCATTAAATCCATCGACATTGCTTAAAAAAATGAGTAAAATATGCAATAATATTCCGGTTTTCATGTATACATCCGAGACAAGGACTATAAACAAATTGGAAAAAGAAGATTTGACGTTTTGGAAATGTTTGTTCGTAGGAGAATATTGAGGATACCGTGTACTACGAGCACAAACAGATTTTAATATACTTTGGGAAAAACTATAACAATCTACAACGTCGAGTAATACAAAGAAAACTTGAGGAAACACGTCACAGATGCAGATCTCTAATGAGATGGGCAGACCAGATGCGTCATTATACCACGTAACTCATGAAGCAGCGAATAGGACTGTGTATGGCGCAGTACAATATAGAATATATAACACTACTCGTGACGCAACGACTAAAAAGTACAAGAAGCCCACAACATCTACTGCTGGATATCAGTCTCACTTAAATCTTGCCATGGCAAGCCACCTCTCTACATAAGACTCGTTATACGCTTTATGCCATTAATTCTTCTTATGGGTGTGTATAATCCGCTTGGTCCATTTTTAGTCTGTCCTTTTGATTGCGTAACCAGCCCAGTTCCACTTCCGTCTACAGCATCTGTGTTTTTTCCCTTACTACCTCATTTGAGATTTTTTCTTTCGTAGTTATACCTACCATTGGTTGCTCAGTCGCTCGCTGAGCGGTTTGTGTAGCGTAGCGTATTGTAGTGTATTTCACCAAAGGTTGGCCATGTTATGTTTATACTTCCGGAATAAAGTTATCTCTCTTTACTCTAATGTCATGTCTCAGATATTTATAGGAGGCGACTTGTGTTCAATCTGAAGATTATCCACTAAAATTTTATTGCTTAAACGAGGTTTGAGATTTAAAAAATGTATCTTTAGTCCTATCTAAAGCTTTATTTGCTTTATCAGATATCATGTGATTCCAATTAAATTCTCTAAACTCACATTTCTACAGAATTGTGAATAATTGGTTGTATCGCCATTTGTATGGAGTTTGACAAATGCAGTAGATATTTTTAATGGGACAAGTATATCTATGATTTATGTGGCATTAAGAAGTATTTATGTTGATTTAGCTTGTCGGTTTACTTACACGTAAATAAATAAAATATCTACGTAGTAAATTAACAAAACTAATTTAATATTCCAAACGTATAAAATTAGAAATTAGTAAATACGACCACAATAACGCTAACGCGATTGCCGATGCAGTGAGTGCGATCTCAATTTCTCAAACCCTTTTATACGGTGCTGCCCATTGCTGGTCTATCGGAATTTAATAAACGCTTGACTGATTGCTTTCTCAGACTTCCCAGACAATAAGCAGTGACGGAAGTCCACATTATTCGAGAGATTTGGCTGTTTGGAAGGACTTAGAGTTCCAGATGTTGACATTCTGCGAGGTGTTAGGAAATCCGTGAGTTACTCGTAGTCTGACAATATTAAAATAAGCTATTTCTTGTATTCGACGTTTGTACTAGATAGATTCAGATCAGAAGATTTTTCAAATAGAGGTTATGTATAGAAAAATTAATGTTTTATGGTGCATAATTGGAACTAGTTTTTCGAAAGATATTTAATTACATTAAAATGCGACATTTTTTCTTAGTGTGTGTGATGGAGTTTGCAAGTAGCGAAAAATTCAAGTTACAACTTCTCGACATTCGGTTCGCATATTAATGGTTTGCCAAACCTGATGTAGTGGAGCTTGTAGATAAGGATTTGGAGTTTATTTTGAGCATTCCTTTTGGAAAGCTTAAATGATTTAAAAAATAATTATGATGGTAGTACTTCAACTTTAACTTTAAAAGTAATTCAGTAAATAAAGAATAATTTACTTCAGTTTCTCCAGTAATCCATTTCTGTGAGTCTTCGGCGTCGTTGTTTGTACTATTTTTCCAATTTATTCAGGTAGCTCAAATCTGTAAGACAGTTCTTGAAGTAACGATTATGTTTAGGCTATCAGGAAGAAGAGTTTGGCTTGGAAACCATTTCGGAAACGCTTTCTAATACGAATGTATCGTTTATATTAAAACATTTGTTAGCTTTATAATTCTTTTAATTTTAATTCGGCCCTACCTACTGAAGTATTACTTTCGACTTCGTCCACATTTACAAATTCATCATTTTTATCGTAACCGCTCAATCAATCGCGACCAACCTAAAATTATATGAAAGGTCTCATGGCACTACATAACTTTTATGAAGACAGCAACTGCAACTGCGTTAAAAGAAAACGTTGGAAACTTCAGTGAAGTGTGTCACACCGGATGGATGTAAACCTGTTAATTCTAGAATGACATAACCTATCAGGATAATTTTTACGCCAGTTTGTGTGAAATATTATTGTAAAGAACTGAAAAGCTATTTTTATTTGTATGTGTGTTTGTCGATTTATATTCGCGTTGCCAGTAACAGACGTTATGTGTAGCGTAACTATGCTGTGAGCGAGTGTTACAATGGCTACCGAGCCTAAGGTCGAGAGTTATTGAAAGATGCGGATGCAAATTTCCATCTCTTCTCACCTTTACATTTGAAATACCACCTTATCCGCTTTCTACCCCATTGATACTTTCTTTTGCCGGTATTTATAAATCACCGACTCGATTTTAATGCGATTTCCTCCGTCTGGGAGTTGCAATAATTAGTCCCCGTCTCCTCTCAATTCTCTTTAACCGACGCTATCGCACATATGGCGCTATCATATATATATAATATAATATAATAACGGCCATACCATATAATGGAAAGCACCGTTTGAACAGATTACGAAGACTAAATGTGGCTTAAGGAGCAACAACCTCTCCATGTCACCAGAAGCTTGCACCGTCTCATCTTGTTCATTTATATTTCTCTTTCTTTAAATAATACAACAGGTGGAATATTTCTGCCAATTTCAATACATTGCTTTCGTGTATGGAATTTGCTCACAAAATTATGGAGGCGATTAAGCAAATTAATTAGGTGTCACAATGATGTTGAAGCAAATCACTTGATGGTGGAAAACACGTTCGCGTGCGCACCGTTTGAAAATTAATTTCAATAAAAGTGTATCACGAGGACATATTATCCCCCTAAATATATTTCAAAAGATGGTAGCGGTGCATGGTGACGTTAGCGTCAGGACGGCCCTCAATTGTACGTCAGTCAACCGTATCCGAATTTGCTTAATGCATTCTATCCTTCAGCGGTTTAGCTGCATATTCTTTTATATTTATGTTTGCGTGCGCGTGTCGTTAATTTCCTTTTGTTATTTGCTCTTCAGCCAACGATTATGGCTGTACTTAAACCACCCTGCACCTTAAAACTGAAATAGACGTCGAAAGGCAGTGTGACCGGCGAACATTAATAGCCATTGAGGATATCCACACGGCAAACCTTTAATGCGTCGTTATGGTTTTAGAGGTTACTATCGCATTTATTGCGGCTCTTTGTCATTCGCGATCGGGAATTAAATAAACGCCGAAAGGTTGGCAAACCCGATACTAAAGACATCAATTGCGAGTCGAACGGACTTTATAGGGACTCGAGTGGAGTTATTTGTTTCGAGAGAATTCGTGTCAGGACATACTTCCTGGGACACTCCGTCTTGTCGACAGATGGAATTATCCGTTTAGTTTCCTCCGCTCGTGCCGTTTTTCTCGCCGCGAAACGTCGTTGATTTATCCGACTATCTCATTTCCGCATCTCTTTCGGCTGCTACCGCCGCCGTTGGCTTCTTCCTGTTGTTGCCCTGCCTTTGTTTCCATTTTCTGGGGTTAATGAGGCTCGAGTTCGTCATTCTTTTTAATTTACGTTGGCTGCCCCGACGTTTCGTCGATCACTCGCATTCGTATCATTTGCGACGTCGGATTTTAAATTTCGTTCCATATTGCGAGCGCAGCACAACCCATAAAGTGAAATGGCGGTCGTCATATTTTATTTATCCTGTGCATGTGTAAACCAATGACCCGAAAATGCGTATTTCGCTCGGTAAACGCGAACGCCTAGTTCACTAAATTAACAAATTCTATATAAAACATGTCACTCACAAACAGCACGCGGATAATAAAATATTGATTTATGCTTGCATCCGGGAACCCTTAATCGTAACTATAGTGGACCAACGCCCAATCGCCGATATAAAAACAGGAATGGTCGGAAACTCATCGCGGCGACCCTTGTAAGTGTTCATCTCTGGCGGCTGCCGAATTGATGGCTGCCCTAAGACAATCCAGCCATCGCCAATAACATTATTATTGATACCGCTCTCGTCAGGGTTAATGTTGCTCTTAACAGTAGCTGCAAACACACAATAACCCAGCCATCAATCTGTATCGACGTTACAATGTGCGAACGGATTCCGACAATCGTTTGTCGCTCGCGACGTCCATCCGCGGATTGTATGTTGATTACCGAGGTAATGAAGCACCGATAGTGATAAATGACCAATAATGACTCACCGTTAATGGCCTATGCAGCCACGCAGGTGAGGTGCCAATTCGCAGCCACCATTCGTTCTGAAATTAATGAAAATCCCCAGCTATGCGACTATACCTGCCCCACTGTCCAGCTAATGCAATTTGATCTCGTTTCGGTTGATTAATAAGTGTGGACTAACTACACGGGCTTCGCGCAGTGGCGACTATTCGGGCGAAATAGATGAAGTACTCCCCTAGCATAACAGAATATTTAATTATTTGCACGAACCTACAGTGCGTCAGATGTCCGTAGTGGATGGGTTTGATTCTCAATCGTCTGATCATCCAGGTGGTAGTAATTGTGGTGGTTGAAGACACCGATAATTAATTGATATCTTTTGGGTGGGCTAAATTTAAATGTTAAAAGATTATTTAAACGCAGACTAAGGAAGCACGGGACGAT
Organism: Agriotes lineatus; assembly: GCA_940337035.1. NCBI lineage: Eukaryota > Metazoa > Arthropoda > Insecta > Coleoptera > Elateridae > Agriotes > Agriotes lineatus. The sequence continues at coordinate 45,776 of CALNHX010005255.1, forward strand.
GCAGACGGAAAAAGGTAGAACGGTTATAATGTAGCCAATGGCCATCATAACTATGAAAATGTCACTACATTTGTAAATACGAACAATACGAAGCAATACAACTCAATAGACTTCTCCACGTACATTCATTTAAATTGGCTACATGTTTCGAAACCAAACTGGTTTCATCTTCGGGTCATAATCATCATCTACAGAAGCATATGATTAACAATAATGTACATAATAAAGAAATTCACTTACTGATAGTAGAAGCACGTGTTAAATTTGTAGGTTAAAATGAGGTTAGGTTAAAACATTGAAGACGAGGCAGCAATAAAATTCAATAAACACAACACATTGGAGAGGAAAAATTAATTAACCAGCAAACTACGTTATAAAGATCGTTATACTAGTTGATACATCACAATATAAAAATTAAAATTAGAGCAAGTTAAATAGATGCTAACGTTGAAGACGTTAGCACTAAGAATGAATTTTAATACAAAAGTAACTAAGTAGATAACAGGTCAACAAATTTCTAGGTCCGAAGATGAAACCAGGTTGGTTTCGAAACATGTCGCCAATTTAAATAAATCTACGTGCAGAAGACTATTGAGTTTTATTGTTTCGTATCAAGACACCTCCACTAGTAGCGTGATGGATGACCTTCCTATTAATACGAACAAGTAGCTGTGAATTTAATCCCAAGTAAAAGTATAACAGGTGCTTAAACAATATCATATGTATATTAAAGTGCTTGCAGCTTTAACAATAAAATCGTTGGAAACCTAGATTGATGATTAAAGTGTCACCCTTACCCAAACAATGGTCAAATCCTAAATGTAAAATTCGTAGATAAATGTCTTTGTCTTCATTCCTTAACCCTGCTAGAAGGTTTTGTGACATGGCAATTTTAGAAGAATAGCAACTCCCGAAACAGCAGTGATAGAGGCTGAAAAACTATGGAAGAATCGAAATGTTTCACAAGCAGAGGTATGGTGCTAGAGCTTAACGATAGTTCTGGACAACTGAACTGTTGCAAAACTAAAGGATGTGCTGGACGGTTATAGCCGTCCGCCTAATAGTGCAAATCAAACCATGAGGCCCCAAGACAATAACTGGGAGAAACTGTTGATTTTTCCTCGAAAAGTAGATGACATGAGAATAAGACGAAATTAATCAAAAAGTTGGTTAGACCAAGTCACAGATACATCGAGAGAAAGGTTCGAAAATAATGTAAGAGCTTCATAAGATCAGAAACTGTGGAGAAATACCATGAGAAGTACTAGGTACAAAGATTGGTATTAGACAATAACTGTTCAACCATGAAGAACTGCAATTCAACGAAAAGCCCAAACTCAAAATAAAACAATTTTACAATCCACATACATGTAGGAATGAGTGTGTTCGATTCCTAGTAACTATAGAGGGATATTAAGTATCGTACGCTCTTGGTGCAGTAGTTAACCCCTAACAAGGAAACTCTTTCTTAGTTTCGATGGGCAAGGCTTACGAACAAGGAGGGCTCATACAAGAAGAAGAAGAAAAAGCATGTAGAAACAAGTATGCACTCTTTTAAGCTCTTCAATTACCAAAACAAAGCAAAATTTGATTATTCAACCATCTAGATCTAGGTCGTGGTCGAAAAAAATATAATTAATTGATATATCTTCCTCCTCTTCCTGAGGTAGAAGTAGAATCTTTGAGATGGCGTCGCATCTCCTCGCTTATGTCTGAGGGTTCTGGGTAAAATGCCACACATACCTACAGGGGCTATAATTTAATGTCGACTTTAAACAACGAAAGGACTCGAACGAATATTTCCTCGGGAATTTTAATGTGTACCCAGTACAGCGTGTTTGAAGCCTTGGACGCTTTCCGTGCTCATTCTTCTCTCTTCCTAAGGATTAAAATGGTCCAGCTTGGTGTTTATCAAGCAATTATGAAATTGTATTAAGGCAAATTAAAGAATTGCGAGAAAATATGGACAAAAGAAAGTAGACCAGGTATCATTAACTATGAATTACCATACAATGCGAATGTCATGATGAATATATGTATGCCACTAAATTTTTTCTAAATTTTGCAGGTATCAAGGGAAGAAAGCTTTTTACCAACAGCCAAAAACCAGACTCTTGCTTACGCAAAAATAGTAGTTTCACATTCTCTATTTACAGGTATGACAATACGATGTGGAAATTAAAAGATAAAATTAATAACACATGAAGACCTTATCACATTTCTGGAAAAAATGTAAAAGTCCTAACGAGTCAGTGTGAATTGCAACTTGTTAGATTCTTATCTGCTGATAACTCTTGACTTTTAGCCATTTTTTCTCAATGCCGGTTCTTCCCGGTCCTTTTTATTTTTCAGTCTCGTCCTGCGACTGTGTATAATCATCTGATCGTTACATTAACGGATGTTCTTTCCCTCTTTTTCTAGGGTGGAGTGTCCATGCGGTTGTATTTCTTTGTTCAACATTGTAGCAGTTGTTGTCACTGTGGGCTTCAGTATGGCAGTATGTTCTATTGCGACTAACTGTACTCTTCTGCCTTTACGTCTTACCTCATTCAACGAGTCGCCGTTGGTCGTACTACAACTTATTCATCTTTTCCTATTTCTAAAGTGGCAAGGAGTTTGGTGTATTGAGCTTTTGATCTTCTAACCAGCAGTTGTGCTGGTTGATATTTTTTCAGTACCATTTCGTTTTATATAGGACGAATTCCAGCTATCGCGGCTTTATGAACCATCTTCGAGCGCACCTTCGGTAGCTGACTATCTCGATTTGTTTAATTTTAAGGGAAGAATGATTCTTAGTGGTGGTAGAGCGTATAAAAAACCACCTATCACAGGTGCTTGGTGGAAACTTTTATTAGAGCACTGTCCACTATCTAGTTGCTAATTTGATCTTATAATTTGGGTTGTAAAATTTTTCTTGTAAGTATTGTGCTCTGTGTTTTGACTAGGTTTTCGAAGTTTCAGTTTGTGGAATAAAAACTTGCAATTTGCATAAATGTAATATACTGCTGTGAATAGAAATCAACATAGGCACTTTTCGTTTTTTATTCAAAAAGGTCTTTAAAAGTCAATAAAATTAATATACACAAAAAAGTTCACGGCAATTCGTAAAAATTGGAGAAGTGAGGTTATGGGATTCTAAACATTCAATCACAAAACTTTATTTATTAGTAATTAATAATTGTGCATAGTTAAAATATCAAAATTTAGGTTCACATGTCACATCGATGATTCGAAACTTTACGATTTAAGAATCCTCAGCCAATTTACATCGGATTTCCTGAAAGTTTAGACCTTGGTTGATATTTGATAGCCTAGCTCTGGGTTTATATGTCTTGTAATATGTAATATGAGTTAGCATAACAACGCAGCATCTGAAATCCAAAATCGTTAAAATTTATGTTATAATTGCTTTGCATGTTAGAAAAAGGGTGGTAATTTGAGGGGTACAAGCCGAATTTAATGTTATTGCTAGCATTTAAAGTTGTTTTAGGGCAAGAATTGTAAAATAAGAATGTGTGCCACCTGTCACATTTATAAATGATTAAATTTCCTATAATTTGAGATGGAACCTTGTAGATTTAGTTAAAGCTAGGAAATAGACTGTATTCCATATGATTATAGTTTATATTTATTTTAAGTAAGGGGGTGAAGTGAAAAATTTTCAGATTTATGTCGAGTGACGTATCGAAACGTTTCTTTTTCTGCGAGCAAACGAATGGTGTAATTTAGTTCTTTGGTTAGGTAGTTAGGTCGGTTCTCAGTGGTTAAGAAATGGTAGAGCCATTTTTGTTCAACGAATTAGATTTAGCCCTAGCGATTGTTTTAAACAAAATATCGTTTGCTGTATATGCTTTTGGAGGCTGAAGCTAAGGGTCTTTTGTCATTTCATTGCTGCTTTATAATCTGTAGAACTTTTTGCTCCCCAAAGCAAAATAATTGCATAGCAATTGCCAAATAGTTAATCTATTTTATGTTTGTTTGTAACTGAGATGGCAGTTCTTGAGTAAATAAATGGGATTTTATCCTTCGAAGGTATCCATGGTTTTTTAGTTTTTCTGTGGTTACGCTATTAAACAGCTGCCTAGCTGCCGCCTGAGATTTTACACCAAGGTAAGTTTACGTTAGTGCCTTCAAAGAAAGTAAGTGGGCCTTCGTGAGCATCGATTGGTTATATTGAGATCGAAGAACTCAACGTTTCGCCCACTTTCGTAAGGGGCTTCATCAGGAGGAAAAAAGCAAAATGTAATTCAACGTGTTAACCACGCCAGAGGCGAAACTCTTTGCAAGGGAAGGGATATAAGAGCACGGTAACTCAATGTGTGAACCACGTCAGAGGCGAAACTCGACTAACTATCGGAAGGAGAAAGGCGAGAATTTATAGGCAAGCGTCGTTGAGTTACCGTGCTCTTTTATCCCTTCCCTTGCAAAGAGTTTCGCCTCTGGCGTGGTTAACACGTTGAGTTACAGTGCTCTTTTGCTTTTTGCTGCTGATGAAGCCCCTTACGAAAGTGGGCGAAACGTTGAGTTCTTCGATCTCAATCATGACACGGTCCAATCCCGGAAGTCGTTTGTTACTTAATGACAATGGCCGTGAAAGCCTCAGAAATCATTTGAAACTCAACTGTATATTATATAATAACGACAGTAAACAAGGGTAAAATCGTAGAACGTGTATCGTATACAATATACAGAGCACCCTGGTTTAAAAAAAGGCTTCGCGTATTTCCACTTGAAAAATATTTTGAACAGCAACAGATTATATAAAATCAAACTGTATCGCCACATCAAATTTCAGTTTTGCGTAAAAGTCGAGTGTTGAAATGACATAAAACAATATACCTCTACATTATTTTCAAACTGCACTAGCCAAATTACATAAAAATAATCCGAGAATAATTGGGAATAATTAATTTTCATTTGCTTTCGAAATCAACATTAATTTCGAGAGAAAGCTTTTGAATACAATGAATTCTGCACGTGATCTCCCTATGTTGTCGCCGGCGCCAAATACGCGTATGTGTGCCATATTGCCAGACCAAATTGGATCCTAAAATTGCATTGGGGAAACTTAAAACTCGGCCGACAGTTGGAATTCGATTTTTACGAAACAATTTGGGGTGACGGCGTACGCCTCGCTTCAGGGCGGAAAGCGAAGGGCAAGAAGTAGATGTGCTCAGTTGTTTTAACCTGTGTGTCTGAGCAGGTCTGACGATTTTTTTAGAAGAGGGTTTAAATGTGTCTTTTTGGGTACGAAGGGAGACAGCCTGGGTGTTGTTAGCAATTTTTTATTGGCGGGTAAAAAAGAATCTTGTGTTTTGGTCTTATGATTTATTTGCAATCCTAATTTTTGACAAATATTTCCAGAAAATTATACGTTTCCTATTTATGGCAATTGAAAATTGTATAATTATATTTAATATTATAGTACGTAATTTACTTATTGTTCTACGAGCAGATTGTAAATAGTAATAATCTGACAATAAAAAAAAATATATTATAGTAATACCATCCAATATTTTTGATTTAGATCTGGAATGCGCACAAATAGTATAATAGAATTTTTTCTTCGGTTTTTATGAATTCTATTTCATTTTACTTCTGTTAGCGCACCTTTCAAAATTGCTTTTCTTATTCAACTCTGCATTTTTTAAGTGCTATCTATAGATAGAAGTTGTACAGACTTAAGCTACCTCTTTCTATTATTTTCACGGCTACCTTGCCACCTGTGATTTTATAAACTTACCTTGGCGACCAAGGTGGGCTGGTTTTGGTTTAATTTTTTTTAGAATCGCCAAAAATGTCCAGATACGATTTTGTGTTACAAAAAACTAAATTAAAAAATTACAATCAACTGTTAATCAACAATAAAATGAAATAAATTCAAAATGTACTGGATCCAAACTGAAATTGTTTTCCTTACAAAAAGTCTGTTACTCTTGCTAGCTAAATTGTTTCAAAAATTCTACAGAACAATAAGTAAATCATTAACACTTTATATTATAATAATTACATTTGCCATCAATGTAAACAGATCTCAAGAAGATTAAAAAATCACGAAAAATCCTCAACATTTTTTGTAAACCGATTAAAAAATTTCTGAAATTTAAAAAAGACAAAAATCAATCAGCATGGTCAAACTTCGACCAAAATCGGGAGATGTTTTTATTTTCCTCGTCTAAAAGATAAATGAAGTATTGTAATCAACTTCCGAGATTTCCTCATACCTTTCCTCTGTTGATCCGTCTGTTGGCAAGTATAGCTCAAAAACTATTTCTTGGTGGAAGACGTCATTTCGCATGCGGATTGTATGTTTATCTGGCTCAAAACCGAAAGGATTTCAGTCAAATGTATACAGGGTGAGCACCTAAAAAAATAAAATTTTGCTTTAACTCAAGAACTATTAGTTAAATAAAAGTATTACTTTATACATAGTTCAGGTTTTTACCCTAGAGTGAAAAAGGGCATATTTTGGAACCAACATATACAAGATGAATACTTGAGTCCTGTCGTAAGCGCATCGCTTATACCGCTGTCGTAAGCCCATAATGTAAGGGCGGCCAGAGTCAGAGCGTCGGCCTAGCATCGTCGGAATCCAAGTTCGAATCCCACCGGCCACAATGTTTTTTTTAATATGCAAATTGATGTACTTCATATTACTCTTGCGACGGATTTTTAAATGTTAAAATACTCTTCACAACTATTTAAAACTAGTTGAAACCGTTAACGGTTAACTTTGCTACGAGCAACCTTGATTCTTTTCTACGAATACCTGGCCCATTGGTGCAGAAAGGATACAAAATAGAACATTTAGAGTCCATTCTAAACAAAGAAACATAGAGCACTGCTCTATGATGAATAAAAAGCCTTGGTCGAATACATTAAACAAGGAACTGTTGATTTAAAAAAAGAAACAGTACTGGTACTGCTACTAGATAATAAACGATCTGAAGAGAGATCAGCTGAGTATTATCTTCATATTAGTCGAAATGTAACCGCTAATGAAGAAAAGCAGCAGGATCTGAAAGGGCTGCAGAAGACTGTCAATACATTTCAGCAAGGAACTGTTGCATTCAGGTTGTTATCCCGGACAGAATAGAATGCTATAGTGGCGTGTATGTTACAAGAAGCGGTTCACACAATTCCAAATTGTAACATTTTTGATTTGCAATTTTTAGAACCTGGCCATATGCAGTGTGATTTAATGCAACATGTCTTTGAGCAGGCATCGAAGCATTCTTAAAAATGTTGGACCAAGAATTCGGTCAACACAGTGAGGTTGGCTAACTACACAAGCACTACATTTTTGTACTGAGTCACTGCGATTTCTTTAATTTTAAAGCTTTACATTGTTTTAACTAAGAAGTGGTTTAACCCCTTCGTTGTTAATTGAGAACTTTTTACAAGTAATTTTTTTATGCTAGAAATTGTACAAGCTATGAAGCAATGGTGGTGGAGTTTTAGTTGCAAATAAAAATAAATAATAAATGTGTACGAACCCCAAAATTTGTAACATCAAATGATGTGTAGGTAAAATGTGGATCGTTAATAGTTTTTTGTATTGATGTGGTGTTTATTTGTCTTCAGCTACTTCTGAATTTCATTATACTTTTTATTTTTATACTTTCCAATTGAATTTTTTAGCTCCAACTAAGAAATTTGCATGTGTATCAGTGTATTAGCAGTTCGTGAATCTCCATGACATGATACAGTTCAATCTGAATGGCCGTTTACTGGATCTTGTGGTAGCATGTCAGAGGGTTCTGGTTGAAAGGTATGATACACCGTTTATACCTGAAGATGGGCATCGCTTATCATTTTTATGTAAAATTGAATACACTGTGGATAATAGTCAGCGTTCCTTAGTAAATGTATGTGGTAACTAATACAACTTCAGGGGGACCAATTTCTCACAATTGTAAATGTATACATCAGCAGGCTAAATTATAAATACCGACGTACGCGAATTAAGAATGATATTAAGCTTGCTTATAGTGAATATCTAAGTGCTGTTGAAAATAGCATTAAAAGCGATCCCAGAATGTTTCTGTTTTCCTTAAAGTCAAAACCATGTTAAGAATGTCATGGAATACAAAGGTAACCTAATTGATAACGCAGAGGGCGTTATAAATGCTTGTACAGATTTAATACATTGTCATCCTTTTTCTACATCCTCAATAGCGAGTCAGATATTAGAGTACCGATCTGTAGTTTGATTAGCTTTCTACGACCTTTATAAAAATGAGCTTGAGAATGTCCAAAAAAGGTTTTTAGAGTATGTATATGGTAAGAAACACGGTGTTTTCCTACTTCAAGAGTTTCAAGTTCAAAGCTTAGAAAAAAGGCGTGATTTAATCGATGTGTTGTTCTTGTACAAAATTATTAATAATTAAGAAGAGTGGTTTTTGTTATTTTTTAATATAAACAGTGTTTACCTGGAATTGTCAGTCGTCAAGTTACGGCAGACCCTAAAATGTAAATTATTTTTCTCTAAATCGCACTGCAGTGTGTCAAATTGATCACTAAATTCGATGAACAGCACTTTAATAAGTATACAGTAGAATTTAAATGCAACTTGTAAACTCAGTATGCCAGTTGGATGTTGACCGAAAAATAACAACGGCATAGAAAAATACTATGGTGGTAAGCTAATAAAGTAAACATAGTGTAAATGAAGGTCATGTGGAATCAGAAAAGCATCAACAGAATTTTAAGAGAAGTTTGTAAAATTTTTAGAACATCAAAAGGAAATTGAAATTCAACGAGGATTTAAAGGAGAACTGATTTTTTATTCAGGACATTTTAAACTAAAACAGCATATCCCCATATTGGTGATCGAGTCTCATCTTATTAGATTTTGGACTCTTACACAAATGTCTAGTGCTTTTTGAGCATTTTTCATGTTTTCAATATTTTTGAAAAAAACTTAAATTTGAAATTTAGTTTCATAGCAACCCAGATTATCTTCTTATTCACGTGTGATCCATTCGCTATTAGTAGTCCTTCCCATGTAATTTCTCATCTCAGATAAGATTTTGTCGTACTCTGTTGTAAATTGCAAATCATTATGCTTAAAATACAGAAAATATTTAGATGTTAAGTAGTAAAGTGGAACAGAGTGTATATACCTAAGACTTTACAAGTTACAAATTGCTACTGCATACTTTGGACAAAACGTATTGTAAATTTCATTATAGCTTTATCATTTGTTTGCCATTATTTAAGGAATTAAAAGTAAGTTGCAGTAGTATTTGCCTCATCTTATTCTCAAAAACAGTGTGTTCTTGATAGGGGCAATATTGTACTCTCCAGTTTTCTTAAAATTTTCTGCTATATTTTTTATTTAAATCTTGGTAATTACTCAAAATGTTTGTCACAGGATATAAGTATTGATATTCTTCTTTAAATTGATAAAGCAAAGAGAAAGTATTATGACTATAATAAGCTAAAGACACTGTCCAAAATTTACCGTGGTACGATCCGTTGAACCAAGAGAAGCGGTCGGGCGGCAACGAAATTTATTCGAATCGGCTACAATAATGCCCTGAATGGCAACACTTAAGAGTATTACTAACACCAGGTTCACGAACACAAAATTAACCTGGTAGTTGAATTATTAACATATCAGTTTAGTATAACAGGGTTGATACGCGACTAGTATACAAGGTCGCGCAAGCAAAAAGATCTGACATGATAAGAACGTACGGAAACGATCGAGCGAAGCATTAAAATGAAAATACATAGCCATAGTTTAAAGCGACTCATGGGTACGATTGTCGATGAGGCATCCTCCAATGTAACGCCCATATAAAAAAGATAATGCGATTTATAACACGTGACTATGCATAATCCAAACCAAAAGGCTTACAAAGTGAACGAATGGTTGCCCACCATCAGCAAAGTTATATGTATAGAAAAATGTCAGAAAATGACCGATACTTATTTATCGCTTACAAAAGTTTCTTCCGAAAATTGTATATTTGTGACGGGTAATTTCCATAATGGGCGCAATCTAATAAATTTTAGCCCCTGTATTGGGACAAAATTACTTTTGGAAATCTGTAATATACCAGATGAGTTCTGAAATTTATACTTTCTAAGAACCCAAAAGACACACCTGACGACGTTTTTCAGCAAGCCCGGTAGTTTAGGCTTTTAGCGTATACATGTATTTGTGTCAGACATTTCTTCTTTCCGTTGGCTTACTATTTTTCAATATTAAGAAGTACAAAATTAATCGAATTGACTAGTGGAACTACAATTTTCGACTGATGTGTTGGTCAAAAATAAAATTTATTTGACCCTAACCATTGTGTCATTCAGGATTGTAGCTACATACATGTTTTTACCACCACACGGTGCACACTAAAAAACAAAATTTGTGACAAGGGTAGTTAATCTGAAAAAATTAGGCTTTTGAAAGAATCATTGAAAAGGACTGGATTCATTAACAAGGAGCTCCAGCAAACATGCCATACCACCATTATTCTCGCTTACCTTTGCCTTTAGACATTGCATTTAGAAATTTGTTTGATTGAAGATTGAAGCAATTTAGTTAAATATCTTGGAGATGAGACCGTTTGCTGCTCTTTCATGATTGTTTGGTTCAACGGTGTTCAGTAGTGGTGATTAAAGGAAGTTTCTCCATTTTCTTGGGGTCTCGAACATTGCAACTGCTTCTCTACACATTCTAGGGTAATAGAATGAGTAGTATCCTTTTATGGTTAACATTGTATTTTTTATGTAGGTGTTCCACTACCACTGATTTGATAATATTTGAGCTTCCATGGCATTCCCTTCTTCTAATATTTATCAATGTGGCCAGTTAGTCACAGCTACACTCCAGCTTTTCTAATCTTCACCTCCTACTGCTTTCTTTTTTAACTGTTCGTCTTTCTTGGTAAAAGCAATTTCTAGATCTTCCTGATTTAACAATATTGTCTTTTTCAAAGTACTTTTAAATTCAATTCTATAGTAGTGGCCGAAAGCAATGCTTTTTTTTCTCTTCTGTATCTCTCTCTGTCATTCATTCTTTAAAATGGCCATATTTCTTCACGATTGCTATCCTTGTTGCAAATTTTGTTTCCCCCTGGTCATTTAGGGATTTAGTTGGAATTTCTCCTCTCGTAGGCGGTAGTGAGAAGTCTGGTCGATACTGTATGATTGACTAAACGTAAAATAAATTTTATTTTCTTATCAGTCTGGAATCAGCCAAACACTGAAGTTCCAGTTAGAACAATCCGTGAAAACCTTCTTTTTACTAACCTATCCAAGCTTTAATTGAATAGCATCTGTGCAGTGTTCTCATTTCAATTGCGAAAAGAAAACTATATCAACCAAACAAGATGTTCCTGTTTTATAATTTAATTTTAAAAGTCAATAACGATTTGTCTGCAAAACACAATAATAGGGTCAGCTGGGCAGCAGTGTAAAATGAATGCGATTAACTATCCGAAAGTAAAATCCGCAGGGAACCACTGAACCGCGGATATGACCGTAGCTTAATATAAAACAGGAATTTGCGAATTTATAGATTTACGAGTTAGGGCCAATTAATTTTATGGGCGGCTATTCGGATCGTGCTATCGCAATTGGTCTCTGAACAACAGTTTTAAACTGCCCATAAAAATTTCGCCCATAAGTAAATAAAATTAAAATCCTAGAACATAATTCAAAGATCAAGGGTGTGTAACTGGGTGAATAACTGCACACGAATTTGCATATCGAAGGTTATTTTTACTTCCGCCCCTATGTTGTTCATCACGAAACCCTTTGGCGGCGGTCATTACAGGGCGCATTACAATACTGCGGACAGCGGACTCGTAGACGCCACCGCTGATTCATGCATTCGGCACTCACGAGTAACACTTTGCTCAATAAACCCCTTCACTATAGCAGGGGCGTAATCAGGACATTTTCTTGAATGCATTCGATATTTATAGTTGTATAGTTTATGTATATTCATACCATGTGTATGACAAGCAGCGTTATTTCACTCGGAGAGAATTTTATTTTACTTATAACAAATGAAGAGGTATTGACGATGATGAGATTTTCTCTTCTTCTGTGATTGGTTATTGACCAATAGATAAGTTAATTAAAATTTTGTTGCTGTTCTTGATTACTGTACTGTATAATGTATACAATAATCCAACGAAGAGCAGACAAAATCAGACTTTACCATACCTTTCAGGGGACAGAGCAAATAGGCAGTAATGAAGACAATGATAACGTTTGACCGGTTAAATAGATAACACCATGTGCAGACAGAGTCAGCAACAAAGAAACTCTCGATATGGGTAAACAGGTAGAAGTCATCGCTACTATAGAAAAGGAACAAGTGTATATCTTGCACATACCACGAGATGAGACTGCTTACTATTGCACATAATTATATAGGAAAAGTTGGTGTGGTTGCCGTTTCGTGGAATTTAATAGAATCAAAGTTGCTTTGAAATAACCAACTTTCGTTATTTGACACCACAATAGTAGGAAAAGCAAAGTTTTGCAGTAACAGCAAAACGAGGACGAAGAGGGTATCATAGTTAGTCACTAAATCATATGTTCGCTTTCAATCAGTTGGTATTTTATATATTATTGTATAGTATGACTGTCTTCTGAACAAATAACGAATACAAAATTGATAAAAAGGGAGTGGACTATAAGTAATATAGCAAATAACTGGACATGAAAAAATGCAGCTTTTGACATGTGGATACACCCGTGGACCAGTGATCAGCTGAGCTACAACCTCAGATGTACCCAGCGGAATGAATAAATACGTAAAAATAATCAATATTAATAATATAATATGAAAACAAACAAAAATTACTAACCTTTCGGATGTCATGCCAGGAGAAAAGTACTGACTTTTGAATAAAATTATATAGAGAGAAGTTATGAAAAAGGAAACGCATATTTTTAGTTGGAAAAAGAACATCCTCGAACAATATTTGGACTTGTAAAGAAGATTGGTAGTTGAAGAATCCAAGAGTCATAGACATATAATCTATAGAAGAAAGAAATATCTTCGATCCCGATCAACATGAGCAATATATTAAAAAAAAATGACCAAGTGAGCGCCAAAACAAGCTCTAAATGGAGTAACACAGCTATGGCTAAATTAAAGCTTTGCTAAGCAGATAGTTCATCTACAGATATTGGTGACGTATCAGTAATATAGAACAGGAAGAGTACGATCTGATTTGAGCAAGGAAAGAAGGGTGATAGAAGAAGGGGTGTGATAGTGGTCCTTACATTTACATATTACTAAAAAGGTAGATATTGGAATCGAAATCAAAATTATGCCGAATTCAGTTATACACCCAGTTGTTGAGCTTAGGTTTGTTTTTGCACTATTATGCCATTTGTTTTTTTTTTTTTTTTATTAGATAACACCGGATCGGCACACTGGGGATACACAGTAGGTTTTAAATTAATATTTGTTACTACATATATAAAAGTAAATTAATAGGGCATACATAATTGATTATTGTTATAGTGTTAATAAAATAATAATTGGCGTAAATTTGGGCTAAGTGGTTCACTATTAGTCACTGTCACTTAAAAGCACATCCTGTGGAAGCCTTGGTTTTAACCGAAGGTTAACGGATCGCTGTCCAAGCATGTAGTGGTTGGTGGCCGGGCAATTCCTTAAGTTGCCGAAGAACTTCTTGGCGGTGGTTTTTATAAATCCTCGATGGGACGTCATGGTTCAGCTCACGATGAATCTGCTCGTTACGAATAAAACCACGGTGCATTTGTTGCCAGTCTAAAGACTTTGTTTTGCAAAACTTGCAATTTATGTAAGTGAGTTTTCGAAGTGGTGCCCCACACTGTGCATCCATACATGAGGGCTGAGCGCAAGACTGACGTGTAGATTAGTTTAGCACATTCTATTTTAATGGTGAATTTCTATTCAGAATTGGGTAGAGGAGTCGCATTTTGTTGTGGCAGTCATTTATCTTGTTGTTTATATGAATTCCCCAGGTCAGTCTCTGATCCAAATATACTCCTAGATATTTTCACGGCCACTGTCCTTAGCGTTCCATGGTATAGGGTTTCCACCAATTGAGAAGGGGTGTGGATTATTATACCTTTTAAGTGTAAAAACTTTGGTCATGCTTTTCGTTGGGTTTAAAGCGATGTTCCAACGATTGAACCATGTGTGTATCTCATCTGTGCGCACTTTGAAGAATTGAAATAGCCGTATTTAGATCATGACTTTGAGATATGATTGCCGTGTCGTCGGCGAACATAGCCAGCGAACAGTTTGGAGGTTCGGGAATGTCGTGCATGAATATATTAAATAGCAGAGGCCCAAGTACAGATCCTTGGGGAACCCCTGCTTTTATTTTCTTGGATTGTGACAGGTTGCATTGACCTTGCTTGCAAATGATCTTTCAGACAGGAAGGAGGAAATTATATTAATGATATAGTTAGGAATTTCTAACTGAATCATTTTATGCAGAAGACCTTTGTGCAGACCTTGTCAAAGGCCTGGGCAACGTCCAAGAAAATTGCTGTGGTATATTGCTTCTCTTCAAAACCTTTAGTTATAATTTCGCTGATTCTAAGAAGCTGGTGTGTTGCTGAGTATTTGGCTCGGGAAGCCAAATTGAAATGCTGGAAGCAATCAAATGTTGAGATAAATAACTGTTGAGGCGTGCATAAATTATTTTCTCGAGAAGTTTTGATAAACTACAAAGAAGACTTATGGGGCGATAAGATGTTGGAAGTTGTTTTGGTTTTCCAGGGTTGTCGAAGAACATAATATTGGCATGTTTCCATGCCTTGGGGAAATACCCTATAGAAGACAAGCATTGGAGAGGGAAGCAAAATAAGATAGGCATTTTGGTGTAAGATTTTTGAGAATCGCGTTCGTAATCATGTCTGGACCAGGGGCTTTTCTGTTGGGCAGACGGCGAATAAACGAAGTGATTTCGTCTGGCGTTGTTGTGGCAATATTGGTTGCGGTCAGAGGGAGATGCTGATCAACACTTTGTTCGATTGAGTTGGTAAAATCAACATTGTTGTCGTTGACTTCTACTGTTAGCACCTCCTCTAGATGATTGCTTAATACCTCGCACTTTTCAGTGTCGCTAGCGTATATACAATTGTTGTGCTTTAAAATGGGTATGGTGTACGCTTTTGATTGGTAATACATTTAACCGCCCTCCACATGGTTGGATCTCCTGTTTCTAACTCGCCAATATAACGTCTGTAGGACAAGATCCTGTAATCGTCGATTTCCCATTTGACTTGCCGGGTTAGCTGAGCAAGGGCTGATTTATGATTAGGTTGGGGTGTTCGTTGCCATAGTCTTCTAGCTTGATGCTTCTGTCGTATTAACTTTTGCACAGATACAGGTAGTGTTTGATGTACCACCCTTTTAGTACTAGTACTGCTGGCTATTCGCGCCGCTGTTTGAATGGCTGAAGTAATATGGTCAACAGCATGGTCTATACCTTCCACTGTGTATAGGTTGTGAAACGTTGGCACTTAAACTTTTCCCAGTCTACTGGTCCATTGATTAATCTTGATGAACTGTGAATTAATGATGGTTGACCACTAAAGTGGATAATTACGGGTAAGTGGTCGGAATCTAATTCTGCCACTACCCTTTGATATAAGGGTGTAGAAACTCGATGCTGCAAGCATATATCTAAAACATCGGGTTGATGATCAAACCTGTATGGAAAATAGGTTGGTTCATCAGGAGCTAGAACTTGGATAGGATAGTCAGCAGCAATAGAATAAAGTCGAGTGCCATTTGGATTCGTTCTTCGACAGCCCCATGATGTGTGTTTGCTGTTGAGGTCCCCCAATACAAGAGTTGGTAAGTCACTACCGAGTATTAGTTGCATATCGTGCATTATTAATCGTCGATTAGGAGGTTGATAAGCAGCAACTATTACTAAGTCGCTGTTGTTGTTTAATGTTAGCTTGATTGCAGAAGCCTCTAGGTGTTGTAGATCTGGGAGAAGGAATTCGTGGTGTTTTAGAGTATTTTTGATCAAAACAGCTGCTCCACCAGAAGCAATTTGCCCTATTCTATCGCAGCGGTAAATACAGTATCCTGGAATCGAAAACTTAATTTGCGGTAACAGATGTGTTTCACTAATGCACATAATGTATATTTTGTGTCTTGATATAAAATCAATAATGACACTTCTTTGGTTGAGTACGCCATTGGCATTCCAATTTGCCATTGATAATTGATTGATACGCATAAGAGTATTAGGCGCCATGGGTAAAAATTGATGTTATTAGTTGAGATAAGAATGATTTGATTTGTGCCATATATGGAGTGATGATATTAACAATAACCTGCATTAGGGAGTTGATAGTGGAGTTTGAGGAGGAGGGGGTTGCATTTGGTGCTTGGTGATTTACTCTATGTTGCGATGGGTTAGGATTCGCATACGTTCTCGGGCTATTTGGAGGAAACTGGGAATTAGTTATGTTGGGTGTTTGATATACTTGATTGGTTGTTGCCGTTTGTAGAGGTTGTTTACGTTTGTCTTTTTGGCCAAGGTAATATTCACAGCCTTTGTAATTGGCCGGGTGTTCCTTACCACAGTTTACGCACTGAGGTTTATCAGTTTTAGTTTTAGTGCATTCAGTGTATAGATGGTTACCGGAGCACTTAACACAGCGTGGCTGGAGTTTACAATAATTTCGCGTGTGCCCATATCGCTGACATCGTAGGCATTGCGGGATATCAGGGGATTTTCTTCGAGGCTCAACTACTACTACACAGTGAAATAGGCGAGTTACTTTAAATATATCTTTGGATATGTCATTTGGTTGTAGTAATACGGCACACATAGGTATAGGGCATTTGTCTTTGTTGCGGAAACGGGTTACACGAATAACTTGAAATTTTTGGGATAATTCATTTTTGATTTCCTCTTCACCAATGGATATCGGTAAATTTCTAATAATAATTGATAAATTCGCCTCGTCCGGATTGCGGTATGTATGGTATTTTATTTCATGTTCATCATAAAACTTTGTCAACTTCCGGTAGTCTTCAGAGCTACTGAGGTTAATTTTGAGCATTTGGCCAGCACAGGCAGTTGTATATTCTTGTGAAACAATTTTCTTTATGTCTTTGGAAACCTCCTGGTAGTTGGTTGCTTCGTGAAGAAATATTGGGGGTATTTTGACTTTCTTAACTGGATCGGTTTGCGGTTGTTGAGATAATGGAGTGATTTGGACACTAAGAGCGTGAAATTTATTTGTTTTTATAAGTTTGTCTTGTTCAAATAGATAGCGCTTTTTGGGTTCATCCGCAAGAGGAGACTCGTTGCCGCGTTTGGCCGATTGGCTTGTATAATCCATGCTGTTAGTTGGATCAGAACCTTGAATAATTAATTTTGGTGGGTTTAATATTACATTGCTACTTGGTACATTTGTGTTCGCCATTGATAAGAGACTTTTTGTTAGCGGAATGAGTTCACAGCAAGCCTACCCGAGCGGCTGCCGTGAAGTGAAAAACGTAGGGGTTCACTTTATAATTGTTTGAGATTTGATTAAAGATTGTTAAAATAATGTTTTAGCGCAATCACGTTGCCTGAAACGGATTGCGAACGATTGAAGAAGGCACTGATGATAACGACCCGCACGTAGCACAGCTGAGGCGATGCACTCACGGTCACGTCTCGATCAGAACTCAGAAAGAACACTTACGCTGTGTCTGTTG